>CM056378.1:43154058-43292378 GCA_029718625.1 Synaphobranchus kaupii
CTGACCCACTTGAATTGTGATATAGTGAATTAAAAGTGAAATAATCTGTCTGTAAACAATTGTTGGAAAAAGTCCTAACTGACTTGCCAACACTATAGTTTGCTAACATGAAATCTGTGGAGTGGTTAAAAATTAGTTTTAACGACTTCAACCTAAGTGTATGTAAACGTCCGACTTCAACTGTATGTGTGTGAGTGCGTGTGTGTGTGTGTGGTGTGTGTGAGTGAGAGAGAGAGAGAGAGAGAGAGAGAGAGAGAGAGAGAAAGACATACAGAGAGAAAAGGAGAAAGACAGAGAGCTTCCTTAATTAAGATGTCTGTGAGAATGAGGAACCACATTTGCACAAATATGCAAATGATTCTGCGTATGGGATGGGTGCTGCATGTGTGAAGTGAGGTCATAGGGGTGGAGAAGAGAAAGGAAATACAGGAAGAGAATTGGCCTCTCAATATGGCCACAGGGAGTCACGACACGTGTGTGACTGTCAGAGCAGTCAATTAATAACTATAACTAATTAACTCCCATCCCTCTCTCTCTTTATCTCTCTCAATTTAATTAATTTCACTTCAAGAATGCTCTATTGTCATGACACATTTGAATATATTGGCAAAGATTTGTGAAAAGACAAATTTGTGAAAATACTGTATATAGTTTTGTATATATCTTGTATAGCTCTCTTTTTATATATGTTTGAGCGCATATGTAATATATATCTCGCCTGTAGCGGCTGCCACCTTCGAGGACTTTCAGATCCGGCCTCATGCCCTGAACGTGCACTCGTACCGCGCTCCCGCCTTCTGTGACCACTGTGGAGAGATGCTGTTCGGCCTGGTGAGACAGGGCCTCAAGTGCGATGGTGAGGATCCTGTATGTCCGTCTATCTGTCTGTATGTCTGTCTGTCACTCATTCTGCCTGCACTGTGGAAGAATGTTGGTGAGACAGGGGGTTTGTCCCAATACTCAAAAGATGCACCCTCCTCCACTACCGCCTCCCCTCCTGTGTGCCCCGGAAACTGATCTTTATGTCCTAATCTAATGTTGCTGATACATATTCAGGCTACATATTCATTACAACTTGATTAATGTCTCAACGCAAACCGCAATGTCAGGTACATTGTATACTGTACATGCAACTACTTGTACTCAAAACTTTCAGGCAGTTTTGCATACTTCAGGGTAGGAGAGGAGTGGTAGTGGGGGAGTGGAGGAAAGGAGGTGGGGAGTGAAGAATATTGGGACGCACCCAGGGCCCCAAGTGTGATGGCATTTTTATGTTTTAATGACATGTTGCTAAATTCTGTAAAGGTTGCAGTGAAAATATTTTAATAAATAATATTTGAACTAATACATTTAATACATATTGAATGTCCCTTGTAGTGTAGGTTTCAGCATAGCAGAATATATGGTTCTGGAGATAAAAATCAGAGACTTACTGGTCTGCCCACTGTTTTGGACAACAGTTCAGTGGTTGGAATTTAGCACTTAGTGGACCTTGGAACACACAGTCATGTGAGCTTTTCATTAATGCTATTAAGTAATTATGCATTGTGGTTAAAAACAAAGCTGACACAGCTGAAGTGTTAAATGTTGCAACTTCAATCCTAGTGTCATTCATACTAGTGTTGTACAGATTCAGATTTAACAGTTTAATACTGTTTTTTTTGTACCGTAAAAGAAACAAAAGTAGTTTATATTATATCCTTTCTTTTTCTAAAAACCATTTATTGAAAAAAGTATTCCAATGTTTATTGTGAGCACTCTTTGCTTCATTGTCTCCCCCTGCAGGCTGTGGACTGAACTACCACAAGCGCTGCGCCTTCAGCATCCCCAACAACTGCAGTGGTGCGCGCAAGCGCCGCCTCTCCACGACCTCGTTGACCAGCAACCAATCGCAGCGCCTCTCCACCACAGAGTCGCTCAGCAGCGCATGCACCATTCCTGATGAATCGGCTGGCCTCATAAGGTCACACACACAGATGGTACCCAATCTCTCACGTGATACACTTACTCAAACCTTGAGAATTCAATTCCTGGTCTTAAGACCCGCACCTGCTTTTAATGAGCAGCAGAACAATGTCAAACTTTTAACGACAGAAGGCGATTGTAATAGAAAGCAGAGCAACCTACAATCATTTGTAAGGCCTGATACATACTCTACAAAAGGAACATGTGCAGTGATGCAGAGAGCAATGCAGGGGGTGTTTCCCACGTTCTTGCGTAGCAAAATGTGCAGTCCAAATTTTGTAACGCAAACGTGTGGTGCAATTCCACGTGTTTCTGTTAGAGGCGCTAAATGTAAATACTGTTCAATCACTGCAGAACCAACAACTACACACAAAGAAGTAATAATTTCCGGTGTGAGGTTAGCGAGGAGTGGGGAACGACAAGGCTCCCGGAGGATTCTTCAGCGAGGAAGCACAAGTGTAGCCTTTGCGGAAGCCTTTTCTCAGAACGCCGACGTGTATAAATTATCCACCACTCTCCACATCTGCCACGTCGCAGGCACACCCCTACACAAATGCAATTTTAGCATTCCTTTCCATTTATTAAAAAGCGTTAATCCATTATAGTTAAGCACGTAAGCATAATATGACGCTGACGCTTGATTGAGCAAGGACATTCCATTTGCCTAATTCATGTTGCCTCTACTCCTCCGTCCTCGTATCTGATCCTTGCATCAATCCCTTGCATCCTCCATTGGGCAGAGCTAAGGAGCGAGGAAAGGACGTGAGGAAAGGATGCAAGGAGTGAAAATAAGTGATTGGAATGAACCCATAGAGACAGCATGCACAATTACAGGATCCCAAGTGGGACAAAAAGGGGGGGGGGGGGGGGGGGGGGGGGAAGCAAAGCAGTTACTGCAGGAAGAGTGAATGAATACAGCCTTGTCAAAGGTCATAGCCCAGATGAATGAGCAGACTCCCCAGTGAAAAGTCCAATACACTATGTGTGACTCCTCTCATCCGTAAGGCGTTCACATCTCTCCCTCCCGTCTCCCCCAGCCCCGGACCCCCAGCGAGGCGCGCCGCTTCTACACGGGACGTCCCGTCCACCTGGACAAGATCCTAATCCACAAAGTGAAAGTTCCTCACACCTTCGCCGTGCACTCCTACACCCGTCCCACCGTCTGCCAGTACTGCAAGAGGCTCCTCAAAGGCCTGTTCCGCCAGGGCCCTACAGTGCAAGGGTGGGTCACTCAGGGTCACAGGTCAAAGTTCAGAGGTCCTCTGTCTGAGCACTACTCAACCACGGTCTTGGAGAGCCCCAGGGCATTCTGGCTTTTGTTGTTACACAGCGCTTAGCTGGTCAACTAAAGCAGTTGATTACTCAGTTAAACTCACCTCATCTGGTTTTTTGGGTCTAAACTGGTCACTAATTTAAAGGGGTAGACCAGGGCTTCTCTAGGGAGAGAGTTAAGGTGCAATGCCATGAACTGACCCTGTAGTGCAATGTTCTTATTTTGTTATTTGGCTTAGCCGATAGCGTAATACAAGGTGACTTGCATAGCTTGTATTGGTATCGTATACTTATTTATGCTTATTTTCTATTTCATGGGTGTATGCTGAAGAAATTCAGGTTTAATATTCTGGCAAAAGCTGCAGCATAGATCATTGAAAAATATGGATGCTTAATCCCTCCAAGGATCACATAGGAAACGTAATGAAACGATTGAGGTGTGCTGAGTGATTGACATAAACAGGCATCTCATTTAAATGATAAGACTGAATAAAACTCTTTAAAGCACAACTGAACTTTTGTAGAACTTTGGGTTGTGTAGTTACCTGGCCATGATATGAGTCCAAATTGTGGCAAAATATGTTTGTTAGTTGCTCTGTGCTCCCCTGGGGTGATAATCCAGAATAGGGTATTTGTCGCTCTCCATTCACTTCTATAGGGCAGCTAAAACGGTCTCAAAATGACACCTAGCATGTATGCGAACGCGAACAAAACGGATTCTGTCAATACAAACAATAACCAGACTCCCAAGTTTTTTCACAAGTGTGTTACAGCCCCACCCAAGTGGGTGTGGTTTAGAGGTTGCGGAGACTTAATTCATCCTGACTAAATGGTTTCAGAAGCACGTTTATGTTTTTGCGAGCCCCTTTCGCCAGCCCTCCTATTGTTAAGTTTGTGAAAGCCGTGCTCAAACCTCACCCCCCCCCCCCTCCCCCCAAACCATGGTGTGCAAGATTTAAATGGCCCTCCTTTCCCCCCCCAGTCCTGGCTTGATTTGTGGATCTTATAAATAGCTAGTTCTGCTCAGCCAAACAAAGAGGTCATTAAACAGCATAATTTATTAATTTTTTTGTTGCCTTTGCTGTAGTTCATGGCCCAGCAGAGAACTGACAGGGGGAAACCCTTCCTCCTGTTTATCCACCCCGCTCCAGAACGGAACGTACCCTTCAGCTTTCAGGAAAAATATGGGCACAGTATGCTCCTTTCCTAAACTCCCTACACTCTCGGAAGGCTTCCAAAAGGCTCCTCTGTGTCTCCATAGAGGAACCCTATCTACATTCTGAGAAGGGTTCTAAAAGGCTCCTCTGTGTCTCCATAGAGGAACCCTATCTACACTCTGAGAAGGGTTCTAAAAGGCTCATCTGTGTCTCCATAGAGGAACCCTATCTACACTCTGAGAAGGGTTCTAAAAGGCTCCTCTGTGTCTCCATAGAGGAACCCTATCTACATTCTGAGAAGGGTTCTAAAGGGCTCCTCTGTGTCTCCATAGAGGAACCCTATCTACACTCTGAGAAGGGTTCTAAAAGGCTCATCTGTGTCTCCATAGAGGGACCCTATCTCCACTCTCAGAAGGGTTCTAAAAGGCTCCTCTGTGTCTCCATAGAGGAACCCTATCTACATTCTGAGAAGGGTTCTAAAAGGCTCCTCTGTGTCTCCATAGAGGAACCCTATCTCCACTCTCAGAAGGGTTCTAAAAGGCTCCTCTGTGTCTCCATAGAGGGACCCTATCTCCACTCTCAGAAGGGTTCTAAAAGGCTCCTCTGTGTCTCCATAGAGGAACCCTATCTACATTCTGAGAAGGGTTCTAAAAGGCTCATCTGTGTCTCCATAGAGGGACCCTATCTCCACTCTCAGAAGGGTTCTAAAAGGCTCCTCTGTGTCTCCATAGAGGAACCCTATCTACATTCTGAGAAGGGTTCTAAAAGGCTCCTCTGTGTCTCCATAGAGGAACCCTATCTACACTCTCAGAAGGGTTCTAAAAGGCTCCTCTGTGTCTCCATAGAGGAACCCTATCTACATTCTGAGAAGGGTTCTAAAAGTCTCCTCTGTGTCTCCATAGAGGAACCCTATCTCCACTCTCAGAAGGGTTCTAAAAGGCTCCTCTGTGTCTCCATAGAGGAACCCTATCTACACTCTCAGAAGGGTTCTAAAAGGCTCCTCTGTGTCTCCATAGAGGAACCCTATCTACATTCTGAGAAGGGTTCTAAAAGGCTCCTCTGTGTCTCCATAGAGGAACCCTATCTACACTCTCAGAAGGGTTCTAAAAGGCTCCTGTGTGTCTCCATAGAGGAACCCTATCTACACTCTCAGAAAGGTTCCAAAAGGCTCCTCTGTGTCTCCATAGAGGAACCCTATCTACACTCTCAGAAGGGTTCTAAAAGGCTCCTCTGTGTCTCCATAGAAGAACCCTATCTACACTCTCAGAAAGGTTCCAAAAGGCTCCTCTGTGTCTCCATAGAGGAACCCTATCTACACTCTCAGAAGGGTTCTAAAAGGCTCCTCTGTGTCTCCATAGAGGAACCCTATCTACACTCTCAGAAAGGTTCCAAAAGGCTCCTCTGTGTCTCCATAGAGGAACCCTATCTACACTCTCAGAAGGGTTCCAAAAGGCTCCTCTGTGTCTCCATAGAGGAACCCTATCTAGACACTAAGAAGGGTTCCAAAAGGCTCCTCTGTGTCTCCATCTATCAAGTGGCCCAATTTAGTGATTCCCAATTTGACAAGACAGACCACCCCACTGCACGATGGCACCCTCTGGTGAGGAAATGGTAGGTCATGAACCAGAGGTTCCTCAAGTGCGTAACATTCTCCCCCATCCCCCTTTCACATTTAAATTACCTCACAAACAACCTAAAATTCCCAGATTGAGTGGATTATGGTGTACAGATTAGGTGAATTATGCAAACTCTGTTCTATTTCTCCTTTGGAGATGATCGCAGCCTCTTAGAGGAACTATCTTTTAACGTTTGTTTTTTGTTGCCCCTTCCTGTGCAGACTGCAAGTTCAACTGTCACAAGCGCTGTGCATACAAGGTGCCCAATGACTGTTTGGGAGAGACTATAGAAGGTAGAAGAAAACAAAATTATAAATTGTCTGCAGGTTTCTGTGTGTGAGCTCTTCATTAATTTGTGTATTAATGTATTTGTATCCAAACATTTTGTTAATGTGTACAGGGGTTGGCAATGTGTGTGTGTGTGGGTTTGAGGGCATGGTGTTAGTGTATAGTTTGCATATGTTCTTGAGTCTGTGTGTGTATGTATGTGTGTGTAGTTTGTGTTTACTATGGATGTGAGTGTTTGCATGTGATTATGAGTGAGTAGTTTGTATGTATGCTTAGTGTGTGTGTGAGAGTGAGCGAGCGTAGTTTATATGTATGTAACTCAGCGTGAGTGTGTGTGTAATCTGTAATCTGTAAGTGATAGAGAGCAGTGGTGTCTGTAGTTTATTTCTGTTACTGGGTGGCTCTGTCTCAGACATGTTGAGCCCCAGTGTGGATCAGGAGGTTCCCATGGACTACAGCAGTGTGATGGACTCGACTGTGATGGACGAGTCGGACGATACATGCAGCATCCCTGGGTCCTTCACCCCAAACACCTTCCCTGATAACAGCCAGGATGGAGCCAGTGGAGACCAGAGGTCAGTCTCCCACACATGCACACACTCACCCACACACCCCACACGCACACATGAACACAAGCACACACGCACGCACCCACGCACATGCACACACACACCCGCGCACATGCATACACACACGTACACGTGCGGACACACACACACAAACACACACACAGAATAGAATAGAATAACCTTTATTTTCCCGTTAGGGAACTTCAGTTGTAGCCACCAGCAACAACAAAAAAGACATAGACAGTGGGGCAGACCCACAACACACAAACAAACATATCAAATAAAGACATTCAATAGAATCATTGCATTAATCAAACTAATTAAGTGAATTAAAGTGGAATAGCCTACAGCCAAACGTCATGATTAAAAATAGCCCCCGCTGTCCCGAGATGTCCAGTGTTATCAAGCAGTCCAACACACAAACTCCGCCTCCACGACTTTCCTCCATACCACGGAGTGTTGCGGTCTCTGTCCACTGTCAACACGGAGCACAAACAAAATTATCCCGACTAGACAATTCGTCAATATTATTAAAACAAGCAGCTGGAGTGCCCTGAACAATCTCCAGCCCGCTTCCCCGTCCCACAGCAGACACACAGCGCATGAAAAACAAAAGACAAAAGCCTGACACGACAAAATACATTCAAATGAACAAACACGAACACGAGAGACAGCTGGACTACATGTCGCCATTACAGCGCCACGTGACGTCCACAAATATACACGCACATTGACACACAGTCAAATGCATACGCACACACACAGACACACACTTTCTCATGCACACACATGCACACACCCACACGCACGCACGCACGCATGCACGCACACACACACACACACACACACACACACACATTATGACCCTCGTGCCCTTGTGTCTGCAGCTCCATGGGCTACATTCCCTTGATGCGAGTGGTGCAGTCAGTCCGACAGACCACCCGCCGCTCAAGCACCGCCATCAAGGAGGGCTGGATGGTGCACTACAGCAACAAGGACACACTGGTAACACTTATACCCAGATACTGCTCTGCTGTCCTTATCTGTCTCTGTCCTTCTATACCCCAAACACTGGCTCTACAACACCTCCGTTCAGATATCACAGTGTTAACACCCAACTCTGTCCCAACACACCCCTGTGGCACACGTGTGCGCGCACACGCACACACAGACACACACACTCACGTTATGCCTATACATTATACAAACGTTATACAGACCAAGACAACTGTCTTGGATGACAAAAAACGTTTCAAAATTACCACTTAATTTATTTTTATTGAGTGTCCCTTGTAGTGTAGGTTTTAGCATAGTAGAATATATGGTTCTTGATATGAGTACCAGAGATGCATGTCCCCTACAGGGGACAAAAATTAATGGCCAGGTCTTAGGAGGACATGCCACTAAAACTGACTCTAGTCTCATGTGTACTACTGATGCACACCCTGATTGGCTAGGGCTGCAAACCATACCTGATTGGAAAGGAGTCTCACAGAATTACCCTTGGCTTCCACGAATTGCAAAACGTAATTCCGGCAGATTTGTTGCCGCTGTAACAAACAAATTGCACAATAAAATAATAACGAGAGACTCTCTTTTCGTGCTCTCTGGTTCCCTATAAAAGCATGCATTACATCTGTATGTTATTTCTAGAGCATGCCGGCGCCACCCCTTTCACCATCGCTATCATGAGTGCGAGAGCTAGCGATGAACGAGCTCGGCTAAATGTGCCCATTAAATCTGATAGAGCAGACAGCCGGCAAAGTGCCTTAATTGACAATCTAGGCATTTGTTTCGTAGAAAAATCAACGTAAATGTACTCACTTTAAGACCCCTGCACCTTCTGTCCTTTGATATCGTTCCGGGGCAACGCTCCACTCTACCTGTCTTTACAGATGAGACGGGTTTTAAATGTTTTTAAAAACATTAATTTTCTCCCCTGCAATTACTTTTGGAGTGCTCTCAGAAAGCTTTTTTTCTGAGCTGTCCTGCAAAGCTGTTCTGTTCTATACATTCAACCTTTCTTCCTGAGTGCCTAACTCACTTCTCACATCTTGTTTTCCTCTTCTCCTCTCTTCTGCTTTCTCCCTTCCTCTCATCTCCTCTCCTAGCTGGTCCTCAACTTCCCTCTTCTTGTCTGCTTCTCTGGGACACTTGTTCCTCTGAGCCCGTGCTGAGCCTGCTTGACATTTGACCCCTGACCTCTACCCCCTCCACAGAGGAAGCGGCACTACTGGCGCTTGGACTGTAAGTGCATCATCCTCTTTCCAGAACGACACCACCAACAAGTACTACAAGGTAAGTCCCCCCCCCCCACCCCCGGCTCTGACAATGGGAGCTGCACAGCATCTGATTCGCCCTCGTCTCGGACCGTACCAAATGTTTGACCAATCGTGTTGCTGACAGGTGTGGTTCATTCTGGATTGCAAAAAAAGGGTAAATTCTACTGTAGGGTTTCACCTCACTTTTTTGGTCAACCTAATATTTCAAAAATACTTTATGACACAGATGAGTAGGAATGGATCACTGTAAAACAACAACTGGGAAAACATGGTTGAATAAATAGTCATTAAAAGTTTTGCACATTAATTTAAGGTCAGGTGTATTAGTGGAGTATCTTATTTTAAGCTCTTAACCTTATCTAGTCCAGTTTTACTTGGTGATGCTTGTGCTGTGTTATACTTTGTGTAAGTTGCCTCAGCTTTGTCAACTCTTATAATCGCTTAAAACATGTAATTTTTTTGTCTGAATTATGCTGTAGATTTGACCTAGCAAGTTGCATCGAGGTGTTTGTTCCTAATTATGCTGTACCCCTTGGTCCGCCCTCTCTCCACCCCTCCCTAGGAAATCCCCCTATCAGAGATCCTTGAGGTGTGTCCGGCGGGAGACTTCTCCCTCGTTCCAGCCGGGGCCAGCCCCCACTGTTTCGAGATTGTCACGGGCACCATGCGTTACTTCGTGGGGGAGGACCCCAACCCGTCCTCCACACCTGTCCCCGCCCCCGCCCCATCTCCCGCCCATACCGCCTCCCCCAACATCCCTACCCCCTCCTCGCCCAGTAGCATCATGCCAAACAGTGGGGTGGGACGGGAAGTGGCCAAGGCTTGGGAGAGCACCATTCGCCAGGCCCTCATGCCAATCATCTTCCAGGACACGCCCACAGCACAGGGACACACCCCACATAGTAAGTTGTCAACTTGGCTCTGTCAATCAGCACATACAGTATTAGCAAATAAGTGTAATAAATAAGGTACATATTCTGTATATAAATGTCAGCCTTGTCCGAGTGTGTGTGAACTGAGAGCTCAGTATCATGCTGTTGAGTATGTGGTTATTTAGTAGTGTTGGCTATTAAATACAATTCTGACCTCCTGAGTTATCTACCTAGGTGGGTTCAATTTTCCTCTAATGACAGGGCATCAGTTAATGAATTAAAATGAACAATGAATGCTAAAGCAGAAGACCACTAATACATTTGTGGTACCGTGGTCCGTGGTATTTACAGGTAACTGCAAAAATAAAGGAAACACTTGAGTAAATGAGGCATACAAATATATTGAAAGCAGGTACTTCCACATTAAGTGTGGTTCCTGACTTAATTGAGGCCAGCTCATGGTTGTGCATAAAAATGCTGGGCAGGCCCAGTTCCCCATTATTTTGGCTACAATGGCTAGTAGAAGGGACCTCAGTGACTTTGAAAGGGGTGGTTTTTGGGACACATTTGGGAGGAGTTTCAGTGACTAAGACTGCTGACCTGGAGCATCTGTGGTCAAAAGCTATATTTCTTGACCGTGATGCCAGGCACACAGACTGAATCAGTTGACTGCAAATATCAATCTAGGTTGAGCAGGCGGTTTACTCAAGAACAGTCCCATCGGTAACTTTACAGAGGGATACCACGGTTGGCGTCTCCGTTATTTTGGCTCTTACTTATGTGTGGCACTTCCAACCTCACTTTCCACATGTCATGTAGAAGAAGTGCTGATTTACCATGGTCCTTTGCTGTGATCCACAGGGCAGGCGTCGGTGAACATCTCCGTCTCCAACAGTCAGATCCAGGAGAATGTGGTGAGTGGATGACCTTCGAACTCTTCAGTCATTATAAGGCTCCAGCGCAATAAGTATAACAAGAATGCTATAGAATGCAAGAGCTGTGATTTCAAAAAGGATGATGACCATGGTAGTGGTGGTAAAGATGATGATATTGATAAGGATGAGAATGATGATGATGATGATGCTGCTGATAAGGATGATGGTGATGAGGATTATGATGACAACTCTGATTGTCTCTCCTGCAGGACATTGGTATGGTGTATCAGATCTTTGCGGATGAGGTTTTGGGCTCAGGGCAGTTTGGAGTTGTGTACGGAGGTGAGTTTATTCCTTAGCTGTTATACACCTTAGTATGAGCACATATCCATGTTTACTCATAATTTAATAGGGTGTAATGTTTTTAAACCCAGTATCACATGCCAACAGAGCTACACAGCTTTCTGTCTCCCACTGTCTGATGTCCACTAATCCAGTTCTTGCAACCTGTTTATCTCTCTTCTCTTTTTTACCCCATCACTCTCTCCTCCCACCACTTGCTCCTCTCAGGTAAGCACAGGAAGACGGGGCGGGACGTGGCGGTGAAGGTGATCGACAAGCTACGTTTCCCCACCAAGCAGGAGAGCCAGCTGAGGAATGAGGTTGCCATTCTCCAGGTAACCAGCAGGGGGAGTGAGGAGCGGTTATCTGCTGTACAGACCTGCCAGCTCCGGAAATTTGTGAATTAGACTGACCAATACACTCCACTGAAATAAGTACATAAATGAAAGAATAAATAAATTCACGGTATGGGTGAATTGTATGTGAATGAATAAAGTAATGAAAGCATAAAACATGGAAAATAAGATCAAAATCTCTCTGGGTAGCACTAGTAATACCACAACACATTTTTTGGTCTTTTTTGACTATTTCTTTCCCTCTGTTGTAACCCGTCGCCTCCTCCTCTCTGTTGCTTCTCTACTTGACTGTCCTCCCCCCTTCCTCATTCACGTCACCACTCTCTTCTCCCCTCTTTGTTCCTCTCTTCTCCTCTCTCTCCTCCCTCTCTGCCCCTCTCTCTGGTGCAGAGTCTGAGGCACTTGGGCATAGTGAATCTGGAGTGCATGTTTGAGACGCCGGAGAAGGTGTTTGTGGTGATGGAGAAGCTGCACGGGGACATGCTGGAGATGATCCTGTCCAGTGAGAAGGGCAGACTGCCTGAACGCCTCACCAAGTTCCTCATTACGCAGGTGTGTGTGTGTGTGTGTGTGTGCAGGTTTGTGTGTGTGTGTGTGTGTGTGTTTGTATTTCTGCATGCAGGTTTGTGTGTGTGTTTGTGTGTGTGTTTGTATTTCTGCATGCAGGTTTGTGTGTGTGTGTTTGCATCTGTATATGTGTTTGTTTATGGGTGTGTGTGTATATATATGACAGTGTGTGTGTGTGTGTGTGTGTGTGTGTGTGTGTGTGTGTGTGTGTGTGTGCGTGTGTGTGTGTGTGTGTGTGTGTGTGTGTGTGAGACCAGGTCCCTTATCACACAGGACTGCAGCCCAGTCTGTCCCTTTAAGGTCCCTGAGTGTGTAAGTGTGTCCTTGTGCTTACCCATGTCCCCAGTAAGTCAGTACTGACTGTCTGTCTCCCCTTCTCTCCAGATACTGGCTGCTCTGAGGCACCTACATTTTAAGAACATCGTTCACTGCGACCTGAAGCCAGAGAACGTTCTCCTGGCTTCCGCGGAGCCCTTCCCCCAGGTACACACGTCACAAGAGCGTACAGGGCTCTCCTATCCGGAGTGCGCTACAGAACAAAGTGCGTAACTGCACTCAAGCAGGATGAGTAAGAGCAACAGGCCAGGTAATCAGTAACACTTTCAAAAGAAGTGCTAGAATCAACTGCACTGTTAGCGCAGGTACCTAACCTGATTTACAAAATGAGCCAGCGCACCTGATGGGAGTGCTTCTCACCTGGGCTTTCCGTGGCTGTGAGACTCAAGATAGAAGGAGGAGAAGAAGGAAAGATGGAGAGGGAGTGTGAAGTGAGTAATGGAGTGAGGAAAGAGTAGAAGAAGAGGAGGTGAATCAGTATTGAAAAACCATAACGGTAATTAATTCTAATGAGGTTTTAGGATGGAAGAGGCTTAGATGGAAGAGACGATGATCTTTTAGAAAAGGACTGAAAATGAGTTTCTCCCCTCTGATTCCCCCTCCTCCCGCCCTTGCCCGCCCCCCAGGTGAAACTGTGCGATTTCGGATTCGCCCGGATCATCGGGGAGAAGTCGTTCCGGCGCTCTGTGGTGGGGACGCCGGCCTACCTAGCGCCCGAGGTGCTCCGTAACCAAGGTTACAACCGCTCGCTGGACATGTGGTCGGTGGGAGTCATCATGTACGTCAGCCTGAGTGGCACGTTCCCCTTCAACGAGGACGAGGACATCAATGACCAGATCCAGAACGCCGCCTTCATGTACCCACCCAACCCCTGGAAGCACATCGGCCCTGATGGTATGCTTTTAGGCAAATACACACACACACAAACACACACACGCACATACAAACACGCGCACACAAACACACACATACACGTGCGCACTCACGCACAGCACTCTGTCGTGATGGGTTATTAACACCGCCTGAACTGTATGAAAAGTGTGTTACTATGACAACTGTGGTCACTTGTTTCCCTGTGGCTGTTTCCACAGCGATCGACCTGATAAATAACCTGCTGCAGGTAAAGATGAGGAAGCGATACAGTGTGGACAAGAGCCTCAGTCACACCTACCTGCAGGTAACGCACGCACACACACACACACACACACACACACACACACACACACACAGATACATGCCCTCATTAAACAGACACACAGAAGCCATTTAGTCTTAGTTAACTGTAATCATGTCTGAGTTTTCTGTGTGTCTGCTAATCTTGCTTACCTTACGTGACATTGTACAGATGAGTTGCCGGAGACACATCTGGGACTGCACAGTTGAGTCTGGAGTGTTCTGCATTACCGTGTCTCCTAATTACTTGAGATGAGATGTTATCAGCAGTGCGCAGCTGAAAATAAAAGTGCTTCAGGAAGCCATTATCCCTACAGCTCGTCACACGAACACAAAAGTAAACGTAGTACTGGTGGCCGATGACGTCTAGGAGGTCGAATTTAACTTAATAAAATTTAATAAATTTGAATACATTTCTCATCTTACTACTTGCAGTTTACTTACTATTAAGAGAAAAAACACACGATCAGAATTCGCAATAAGAAAGGCTGAATTGTAATCATTGTAAAATTGCAGTTCCTACTTTAGCCACGAGATGGAGCATGTGGCATAGTATGAGATGTGTCACAAATACCAACGTACAGACGTTCATTCACTCTCCCTCCGTCCACCTCTCTTCCTTCTTTCACGTATTCTGTTTCCTTCTCCTTGGCGCTTTCCTGTCCCTCTCCCAGGACTATCAGACGTGGCTGGACCTGCGTGAGCTCGAAACCAAGCTCTGCGAGCGCTACATCACCCACGAGAGCGACGACAACCGCTGGCAGCAGTTTGCCCAGGAGCACTCCCTGCCCTACCCCGCCCACCTGGTGCCCCCGCCCCCTGCCTCTGACGACGAGGACGCCTGCGATGACAGTGACATGCAGGGCCTGACCGAGCGGGTCAGCATCCTCTAACCTGGGAAGGGCCGGGGGTAGGAGCTAGGGGATGTGTGCTCCGTGTTCGCTCTGCCCCCGCCCCATCCCGCCCCGCCCATCCTTCTCTCCCTTTGAACTTCCTTTGCCCAAACCTGCCCGGTCTCCCATAGGTCATTGAACTTTGAACCCACAGAACAGAGGATCCGCCCCTCTCCCTCCCCCTCCCCGCCAGGTCCCTCTACTTGGTGTCAGTGGTGGGATCAATGGGTAACAGTACAGGCCAGTGCTCAAAATCAGACCAGCAAACTGTAGCATACACACTCTCTCTGTAGATGAAGTCATACCGAGCCAGTTCACTGATCTCATATCACCCTGCCTTTCATCAGATAGCATATACACCTGCTGTTATGAAGGAAGATCACGACAAAGACCATGAGATACTAATGACAATGAAAAAACAATACTGGGATGCATTGATGTGCCCTTACTTTCCTCCCTAATGATCCTCAAAGTATATAGATGAAGATTTTCTTAGCTGGATACCGTTGACTGTGACTGCTAGTGTACCCCGATAGGACAGATCTGGAGCCTGTTGGATTGGTGTAGCAGAGCTTCTTGTGGAATTGTCCAGTTCCTTTTCAGCTGAAGTTGTTATTAAGGAAAAACATGGGCTCCGACTGAGAAAATGGCTGCATTGTGTTCATAAGAGAACGTGGCAGGACTGATATTCTGGACTGGATGTTTGTTCTATCTCTTCTGTTTTTATTGACATTGTTGCTGTAACTGACACTGCCTTTAAGAGATGTTGCAAGGGTTTTTACTAACTGCTTAAAGGGTGGGGGGGGGGGGGGGGGGCTCATTAAAGCAAGACAAAAATCAAACTCCACCTTAGTGGCCTGAAGTGCCAATGACAACCAGAAAGGTTTGGCGACCTGGGTTAGCTGGCTAGGTTGAACACACTGTGCGGAGGCAGGTACTGCCGTGACCTGGTTTCAATTCCATCTCCTGAGACCCCTTTCCAATGAGCAGTCAACCTGAACGAACCAACCCCCCACCCCCACCCCCCCAACATGGTGAAGAAGGGGCAATGATGTATGTTTAGTTCTTTTTGTTTTTTAACATTCCATTTAATGTTAATAAGCAACTTCTGAGTGCCCTGCCAGGTTTGACAGATTTGATAAGCTTTTTTTCAAGAAAGGAAAGACTTTGATTGATAAACACTGCCTTGAATCATTCTTAGATGTGGGGAAGAATGGTTGACTTGTTATCCCAGCCACAGCCCAATCCTGAAGAAAGCAAATTAGATTTTCTTCCCAAGGCGGAAATCCACTTGGAATGATGGAGCAAGCTGGAGGATTTTTCTTGCATGAAGAACGGGCTGCTGTTGCCTTCCCAAACAACAGGGGGCAGTGTTGCACATAAACAGACATTCTCTTGAATAGCTCTAAGGGGATCATCCAATGAAGAACAACAACCTGCTTGGAAGAGGAGAGCAATTTAATGGCATATTGATAATCAAAAATTACAAGCCTTTGTAAAATAGGTTGCATAATAATCTTAGACATGGAGGACTTATTTTGTATACATAATACATAATTATATGTAGTGTATGTTTTGGGAATGTATGACTATATGGAAGATCCCAGCATGCTAATACAATTTAGTGATGAAAAATACTTGTCCCTGTGTCTGTTATTTAGACATATTCAACAACATTGTAATTTTGATTTGTACACCTTGAATTATTTCTGATTATAATAGTCTGTGATTATCATAGTCTATCATAGTAATACTATTATGTTACTATAATATAGTAATTTGTCAGTTTTTAGTGTAACACAAACTAAGTAGTGCGAGCTAGATCAACTAAGCTATGCTGTTAATGTCATGCTAATATGAAGTTATGACATGACAATCAAAATGTGTAGCCACAAGAAAGGTTACCTGACATACAAAAAAGTCTTCCAACTCCCAATTTGGTAAAAAAAAACAAAAAAAACAGAGCAGGCAATTAGGGAAATGCAATGGATAGCAACAGGGACATTAATTGGGGATTACTCGTGACCCTGCCAAGAGTTTTCTAAAGCTGCATAAATGGAACAGAGATTGATAATCTATTCAGTCATGAGTGCGACAACAACCCTACCCACTTATCAAGAGCCAGCCCAGGAAAAGTGGGGTCACAGCTGTTGGCAATTGACATTAAGGACAGGATGCCAACCCACAATACTCTATGGCAGGGGTCTTCAAACTTATCCTACAAGGGCCGGTGTGGGTTTGGGCTTTTGTTCCAACCAAGCAGTTACACACCTGATTCTACTAATTAATCACTAGAGTCTTTGCTAAGGACCTTGATTAGTAGAATCAGGTGTGTAACTGCTTGGTTGGAACAAAAGCCCAAACCCACACCGGCCCTTGCGGGATAAGGTTGAAGACCCCTGCTCTATGGCTATAGGCTTCTCTTGTCCTGTCTCCAGACTCATAGATGGCCGTTGCCATTTTGGGGTCCGTTTCAGAAACCAACTGGAGGCCCGGTGACCCACTACTCCGGACTACTTGCTGCCTATGTCCAGACTATAACTGATTATAAGCCTGATCATAAAGGTGCATTTTTAAATATTGAGCATGTGTCCCCTTAAAAATGGTGGTAGAGTGTTCCACAGTATTGGAGCTCTGTAGGAGAAGGCTCTACCAGACGTCAAGTTCTTAGATATTCTTGGCACTACCAAGCAGCCTGCCTCTTGAGAACGAAGTGACCTTGTGGGCTTATAGGGTAGAAGCAATTTTGTTACATACTGGTGTGTCGATGCAAAGCTTTAAAAGTCAGGAGAAGCACCTTAAAATGGATCCTATCGGTAGCCAGTGAAGCGATGCTAGCACTGGGATAATATGCTCATACTTCTTAGCTCTATTCAAGATGCGAGCAGCTGCATTCTGAACAAGCTGGAGATTCTTCAGTGAGGTATGAGGGCAGCCAGATAACAGGGCAATGCAACAATCTAGCCTAGATGCGACAATAGCACAAATCAATTTCTCTGCCTAATTTTAGCTATGTTTCATAACGCCAAGGTCTTTCAAGGTCAGTCATATTTGGTGGAACTAAACAACCATCAAAATTTAGAATAAGTGTCCGCAATTTCTCCCTTCGTATTTTTTGGGCCTAAAACCAACATTTCAGGCTTATCTGACTTTAGGAGCCAAACATTTGAAACATCCAAGCCTTAATATCTGCAATACTAACCTAGAAATTTGTAATGCTTCACCAGGTTTCATTGAAATGTACAGTAGATCTGTGAAACACATAGCATCAAAATTCTACACCATGTTTCTGAATAATATCACCCAGAGATAGCATGAGAAAAGTATTGGTCTTAGCACTGATCCTTGTGGAATACCATATTTCACCTTTGAGTAGGTGGACATTTAAAATTTAATTGAACTGTTTCCTGCCATATAAGTATGATCTGAAACATATGAGTGCTTGTCCATCAAGTCCAACACAGCCCTGGACTCTTGATTCTATCAAAAGCTGCACTTAGGTCAAGAAGTACAAGAAGTAGACAGGGTTACAGTATCCTGACCATAGAAAATTATTAATTTAGATCCTTCTATGGCAGGGTCTAAATCCTGACTGCAATATTTCATGAATATGTTTTGAGCCAAGATAGGCATTGAGTTGCTTTGCAACAGCTTTTGTCTAATATTTTCCATATAAAAGGAAGATTTTTGAAATTGTCAGGTTTACAATTTGCTTTATTCAGTATCATACATATATATCCTGTTACGAGGGATGTGTTAATGACTTTAAACATGTGCTGGCGCCCAACGTGGGGCTGAACATGTCCAATTCTCACCCTAATGTGGAATATCCAATTTGCTATATGTAGCTGTGTTCAAGCGCCATCTTCACTGCCTATTCGGGAGAGTGAGGACACCTCCGATCTTCACCTCCAAAACACGTGGGGCCCTATCTTACACCTGGCGCAAAGCGGCGCTAACCCAAACGCAAGTGTCTTTGCTATCTTACACCCGGCGCATGGTTCATAATAACGCCTTGCGTTCACGTCGTTTAACTACCATGTATTCTTGCGCCCATTACAAGTGAACTGGGCGTGTTGGTCTTAAGACGAGGAGTGGCCAGGATTCTTTCTGGCGTATTGCTATCTTGAGCCAGCAGAAAGCGCTTGCGCTAGAACCACCACAAACCTAGTCTAAAGTCATGTCGCAGTTGTTTACATGTTATTTTAACGGCGCATATAAGTGCGTCTACATAGGCGTGTGCACAACGCGCGTACCATCCTGTCTGTTACACACAGGGCGCGCACAAGCATGACTAAAATATCTAGATCACAATGCGAAATATTATTATTGTGTAGGCTATGTCAAAAATGCATAATAATAAAAGGTTCCATAGGTCCTCATACCTTTCCCTCAGCGAAGGGAAAAGATGCCACATTACATTGCTCTCAGCCCACTCCATCAACATCCAGGCGATGTGCGATGGTACGGGACAATGGCTATCCGTTAAAAAGGAGCCGATAACACCTATATCAAGCCTAATGCGCAAATTGTCATTTACACCTAATGCATGAATTGTTATTCAATGGAAAACTCGCGCACTGCAATAGACGGACATTTGAGTTTTGAAAATGCGCTTCAGATGTCATTACAATACAGGTCTGTTTATCTAGGAATACAGCCTGTAAGTAAATAGAATTGTTTGTGACTGAAAAAAGTTTAAAACCTTGTCCAGTGAATATTGCTTTTATTGTTTTTCAAATAGCCTAGGCTACAGCGGATTCGCTATGCCTATGGTTAAAAAATGGAGATACGTAAATATCACCATGTTAACTGAATTGTAACCTTAGTTATTCTCCGTCCTTCATATTTTTTAAATTACAGTGACAAGGTTTCCATACCCTCAGCTTATTAAAACCCCGTTGATTTCACCTGTTATTCCATAACTGAACAAAATATTTTAAAGAGAACTAAGCATCTAATTACAAACGAAAACAAATTTGCAGCACGTTACAATTAATTCACAATTAATTTAAATATCATTATCTGCATGTGCGCTTTAGAGGAGCAGGTCTGTTTCCCCTGCTGTAAATCGCACTTTTAACGGTCTTCCTGGGAAAGTGGATTGTTTTAAAGCATTAGGCCTACGCTACCAGTAAAACTGGTTGGTCACATTTCCATAAGCAGGACATTATAAAAGAAGGGAAAATATGCGTGAACCTATGGGTTGCCAACCTGACAGCTTTATTGTATTTGTTGTCATCATTAAGGTAAAATAACGTTATTTATTTTATTAATCAAAATTAGAATGCAGGTAGCCTAATGAACTTCGGATGAAGCTTGAACATGAGTTAATTGCTTCATTGCATAATCAAACGAAATTCGTTAAACAAGCAGGCTAATTTGGCATTTTCTAAGGTGAGACAGAAGCCATTGGTAGCTTATTCTCAGCTGTTGCAGGTGCCTTTAACTAAATTTAACCGCATATATTTTGTAAAATAACAGCACTGTCGGGAATTACCGGGAACTCATAATGGTTTGTCCAAATAATATTTATCATAGGCTACTATTGATCCATATAACCTATTCCTTGATCGCACTAAACACGCACAAGCATGTCTGTTTCACCATCATATAAGCAATCCGCCAAGGTGGAAAAGCAGGCTTTTAAAGGGAATGGGATATGACATTTTGATTGGTTTATTGCATGTCACGCCCAAGACACACCTATAATTAATGAAGAGACTAGGTTCAGCCCACTTGCACGCTGCGCCGTGCTTAGCGCCCAAAAAACACGCCGTTTAAATAGCAAAAGTGGACTTGGACACGCCCTAAATGGACTTTACGCCATGCGCTTAGACCAAGCGCCAAGTTCGCCAAGATAGGGCCCCTGGTGTCACCAGCCTGCTTCTTTTCACACCGCCGACTACAGCCAAGCTTGTACAGAGTCAGAGGAAGACATTTTATACGTATATGGCTTTGGCATGCAGTCCACAGCAGCCCCGGTTCTAGACTGCTGTGATTGGGGGGGCAGACAGAAATTTAGGGGGGGCACCTTTTTATTTAGGGCACTGTGTGTGCCATACAGTTCCCAGGCTTCTTCCCCTCGTTTGCATATATTTGTGTGTGTGTGTGTGTGTGTGTGTATCCTTGCAACCACACACACGTGTGTCTAGATAGGAGGAAGGCCTATAATATTATATACTTAGACTTCCAAAAGCATTTCAGAGTGGGTTCGGAACTGGTTACGGGATAGAACACAAAGGGTAGTAGTAGGAGGGATCTTATCTGAGCAGGGTAAAGTGGGAAGTGGAGTTCCACAGGGTTCGGTTCTGGGTCCACTGCTCTTCCTCATTTACATAAATGACCTAGATGCGGATATTGAAAGTACATTAGTTAAATTTGCGGATGATACAAAACTGGGAGGTTTAGCCAACTGTCTGGAAGCTACTAAGGTAATCCAAGAAGATTTAAACAAATTCCAGAAGTGGGCAGAAACCTGGCAAATTAAATTCAATATAACTATATGTAAAGTTCTACATGTGGGGAATAAAAACATAGGGCAGGATTACTTTATGCGGGGTACAAAACTAGAATGTGCACATGCAGAAAAAGACTTGGGAGTAATAGTCGATCAAAGCCTATCAGGGTCTGGTCAATGTGCTGTAGCGGTAAAAACAAGCTAATAGGATGCTGGGATACATAGCCAGGAGTACTGAGTATAAATCTAAGGAGATCATACTCACACTATACAATGCCCTTGTCAGACCACACTTAGAGTACTGTCTGCAGTTCTGGGGACCTTACTACAAGAAAGATATAGAGGCGCTGGAAAAGGTCCAAAGAAGGGCAACCAGATTGATCCCAGGTATAAAAGATAAGTTTTATGAGGAAAGGCTTGAAATGCTAGGACTTTTCAAGCTTAGTAAAAGGAGACTTAGGGGGGATTTGATTGAGGCGTTTAAATTTATTAAAGGGATCAACAAAGTGAACTACAGGAAATTATTCAAGTAGAGCTCGGTTAGCAGAACGAGGGGGCATAAATGGAAACTGGCAAAGAATACATTTCTCACAGACACTAGGAAATATTTTTTCACACAGAGAGTGGTCAATATGTGGAATAGCTTGCCTGAACATGTGGTGGAGGCAGAAACACTGGGGGTGTTCAAGGCCCAGCTTGATTCAGTGTTAGACACTATTAGTACAGTTTAGAGGTAAGAATAGACAAGCATTGTTGGGCTGAATGGCCTGTTCTCATCTTTCCTTGTTATGTTATGTTATGTTATGTGTGTTGGGGTGTTCAGAGAGGCCACTATTTGTATTTCTTGAGGCCTAATTATGCGTGTTTGTATTCAGATTAAAATGAAGTTAGCACAGTTTGCAGCTCTGCAACAAAAAAAGAAGGAAACTTGGCAGACAATACTGTTTTTTGGCACTGACATTCCTATTGTTGGAATATTAAATCATTTAACTCACTTTTCTATAATAGCCTAACATAATATTTGATGTATAACAACAGTCTTACATGTTATGCAAAAGTAGAAGGCTAACAGCAGAGCTAACTATTGTATACCACCCTGGCAAATGACAGCTGCTTTATGCAGATAAAATGGGGTAAGCTCCACAAAATTAATTATGTTGTACCAAAGTGAAATAAGGTTATCCCTTTAAATAAAAGCTGAGTGTGCTCTTTAGCTAAATCAAGAAAAAAAAAAGTATTTGTCCCAAACATGGAGCTAACAGTTGCCTACATCACCCATTCAGTGATTACGCTGAACTACCACTACACCGAATCGCAGGACTGTTTTCAAGAAATAAAGCAGCAAGCACTTTACAAACAAAGGTAATGTCAAAAAAAAAAAGAAGATTTGTAGGCTATGGTTTCTCTTAAAACTGGAGATTTCTAACAATATGGTTAAAAGAAAATAGAAGGCCTAGCTATTCCCACTGCAAAACACAAAGTAATTGCCTCAAAGCATGAGTCTTCTGTTTGTTTTCATAAAAGCCCTAACAAACTCATCTAATTATTAATTTTTCATGTGCCAGAATCACCAAATTCCTTTTTCTCTCATGCAGCATTGTGCGGCGGAAGGGTGTTAGGACACGTGTCAGAGTGGAGAAAGAACTCTCACATGATGCTGAGGATACTCCAATCAACAGTGCAGTTGCATACACTGCATGTAGCTCTGGAAAGGCTTCCTTATAGCCCTGTATATGTCGACACACTGTTGACAGGTCCGCGTCAGTGGAGAACTTCTTGAGCAACATGGATTTTGCCACATCAATTTCATTTTTCAGACTATTGGTTGTTGCATCAGTACCGGCAAGTAGCTGCAGCGGTTTCAATAGGGCCAACTCTAGAAAAGACCTAGACTGGGGAACAAGACAGCTTACTGCCCTCATCAGGTCAATATTTATCCTCGAAAACCTGTTCTCAATCTCTGCAATAGCTCTGTCCAAGATGTTTAGGAGGGCTCTTCTCAAAGACTGGCTGGGAGTGTTGGAGGAATCGGACTCAGTGTGACCAACGGTGGAGAGAACAAAACTTCTATGAGCTGTTTGCTCATTGTTCTCCTTCTTTTTGTAGCAGTGGGGCTGTCTAATATCTCGAAATTATCCCATGAATCATCTTCTCGGATATCTTTTAAAGCTTGCAGTGAAGCACTGATAACCTCCCCAGCACTGCAAAGATCCACAGCCTTAGCCTGCAGAATAGAATTTGCTGGCTTCAAGACACCAAACATTTTGATGAGGAATTTACCAATTTCAAAAGAATGATGCTTCCTGAGTTGTACTAGGAGCCCTGATGCCTCTGTGCATAAAGCCATTGCTGCCACACTATCTTCAGAAATCACTGACAAAATGTTCAAGATGGCATCCTCATTGTCTACCAGACATTTTGTTACATCATAATGACTGGTCCACCGTATCTCGAGTAACCTTTTAAGAGAGGGTGCATTATAGTTCTGGGCTACATAATGATGGCGAACGAAGGAATGTAGTGAGCCGGAGAGTTCAAAGAATGTTTTGGCGCATGGCTCTTCCTGAATGGCATGCACCACTGCTAGGTGCAGCTGATGGTTGTAGCAATGTACATAAGGAATGAGCCTGCCAAGCTTCTGTTGCAACAATGCTTGAACCCCACCCCTGATCCCACTCATGACTGATGCGCCATCATAACATTGGCTGATTATATTATCAGCACTGTAACCTTCACTGGACAGGTGTTTGAGCATTTCTGTTGTTATATATTCTGCATCCAACCCACTCAAGTCCAGTAAACCAATCAAATGCTCCTCAGGAACCGAATTACAGACAACCGAATCACAAGTGAAAGATTCTCAACATTGCACCTGTCTCTGGTTCCATCACATTTGATGCAGAACCCTACTGTATCTTTGCTATTTCAGCAAGTTTGGAATCATTAGCCAGAGTGTACTCAAACAATTTCAGGAACAGCCCAGCAGAGATATCACTGTCATCATTTATTTCGGACTGACTTTCAGTGCTTCCACGAAAAGCAAGTTCGTTCACAGCCAGAAACTGCACCACTTCCCCTATGCTTCTGATGTAGTATCGGTTTTTCGCAACCTGTGTTTTTCCCAAGAGACATGATATAGTGTCACCAGTTTCCACTCTCGTGTTCAGTTCTGTCCATGATCGTGCAGCATTCAAATGGCTATGGCTAGATGCATGCCTGTATAATCCCCTGTCCTTTTCTAATGCCGTTTTCCAGTTAATAAACCCCGTCTTGATAAAAAACTAGATCTCTGTCATTTGTGCTTGAAAACTTGCGACAGGGGAAGTAGAAACATGCATCTAGTTTCACTGAATATTCTAGCCATGATCGTGACTGATACCAGCTTGGGTTGAAAGAACGAGCCTTTTTGCCAAACTCCCGTTTGGGAAATACTTTTAGAACTGGCTGAGATGGTGTGTTATCATTTAAATCGTGGCCGAGATCCACGGAAGCACCCCCGACTGCCTTTTCTTCCGAACTGGGACCGGGCACAGGATCCGATACTGAACATGAAGATTCTGAACTACCGGTATGTACAACTAGAGCTGCATTTGTGTTAACATTACTGTGCTTTGGTTTAGTAATAAAAAATCGATGCATAATGATTTAGGCTAATACCGTATAAGCAAGTAGGGTAACAGTCACCAAAAGGAAAGAAGAACCGTGGAGCACAGAGAATAAGAAAAGAAAGAAAAACACATTAGCAACCTAACCGTTAGTTAGCTTTAGCTATAACGGTGACAATTAGCTAGCTAACAGTTGACGTTACCTAGCTAGGTTAGCTAGTCTAACGTAAACTAGTACTGTAGCTAGCTAGCTAACGTTGCGTAAAACCACCACCACTAAGCCCCTCAGACAGTAATAACACTAAACCACTAAAATGAAACAACAAGACAAGACTCAAAATACACAGGCTTAATTATAAACTTTTAAACAGAATAACTTTTAGACCTATATTATTTTTATTTATTTTTGCTGTGGGCAAACGTTAACCTCTTCAAGTGACAGACAAACACCGACAAATTTAGAGAGTGACAGCAGATTGGTCCGTCTCCCAGTTTTAAACTGCCAAACCAACCAATCAGAAATACATTGCCAAGTTGTTGTTTTTTGATATTTTGAATAGAACATTATGATTGGCTAAGTCTCCTGAACTGAGAAAGAATGCAAAATATCGGTTAAAATTTAGCCCGTGGGGCTGATCCATGCACCACAGCATGGTGACTTATCGAAATTACCCACCCAGCAGCCCTCAGGAAAAAGTTCTGAAACCAGTTGTGTTGTAATTAGGGGCCTGTATCACAAATCATGATTACTGAGTTAGCTGGATAACTGCAATAGTAAAACCCGGAAAAGTTATTTTTATTTCAGTCCATGTTCCAGATTTGGGAGGGTTCCAGGTTCCAGGTTTTACTCAGTGCTCAGTGCGGGATAAGTGCAGTTATCCCTCTAACTCTGTAATCCTGCTTTGTGATACAAGCCCCAGGTCAAGCACACAGGTAGCCGGCTTAATTGGTTTAGTCAGCTCATCCATAGCAATGGGCATAAAGCAGTTTAGTGCCACTGTTGGCATGTCCTGGAGGAGACATTTTGGAGATCTGGTAATTAATAGCTTTAATCTTCTGATTAAAACACAATCATAAAATCATTGCTTGTGTCAATGGAGGGATAACTTGCACATTCTGATGATTGTTTTTTAGTCAATTTGTCCATAGTGCTCATCATCAGAATTCTTTGTGAATATCTAGTGGATAAAAGAGTCTTTTTGTACCAGCTATCCGTCCATGCCAGATGAAATAACTCTAGTTTAGTTGAATGGCATTTTATCACCAATTTTGTTGTGTACTGCTTCAGGGCATGAGTGGTGTCATTGCGGGGAGTGTGATTTTTCTGATGACAACAACTTCTTCTTTTTAAACTTCTTCTTTCCAGTGATATTTCTTATATTTATTAGATATTTATTTATTTATTTGCTGGAAAGGAATGACTGCGGGAGCATATTTCTGAATTTTGGAATGACTGCAGGGTTTAATGACCGGTTGTAATCATGTCCAGGTTCTGATATAAATGTGCTGGTTGCCTGTACTTCAAAGGCAATAAGGAAATGATTGGATGATACAGAATTATTTGGTGAAATGGTAAGAGTCAGTACATGCAAAAGAAAACATGTCATGTACTCAAACTCAAAACTGAGAGTCACACAGGTATGATCGGTACTACCACTATTACAAACCCCAGGTACGAATACAGTATAAAGGTCTCACCAGGAACTAACCCAAACAAATGGTAAAAGGAGCTGACAGAGATATGTGTCATTTTTAAGTTTTGAAGTGAGCTCTTTTCCTCCACCCACCCCCTTACAGTTCTTTTTCTTTTTGGCCCTGGATTCTAAGATCAGTGATTTGAATTCAAAATAAGCAATGTTTTATGCATTGAGCTGATTAGCCATGGTGATATTATGCACAATAACGCGCTGAGGACAGGAAACAGCCGAGGATCCATCATTGAGCCTCTGCTTGCACGTTGATCGAGCCCCTTGAGCACTGAATATCTTAAAAGAAAAAAGCGTGTACAGCTCCGCTTTAGGTGTCTGACGCAGCTAAGCTTCTGGGAGGCTAACTACGTGATACAAGGGTACTTTGTCATTTTGTGGCCTCTGAATAGCTACATTGTGTCCTGACCGCCAGCCTCCTCCATGGACTTTGATTGCGGTAGATAAAGATGTGCTGTCTGACGTGTCGTCCAAATGGTACGATAAGGGCTGCAGAATATTTTAGTTTCTGATGCCAGATAGACTTACAGTAGTAAGGCATTAAGCAGGGTTGTGGGAGGTGACGTTTAACAAGACAGAGAAAGACCGGGCTGTTTCTGTGTGCCAGCAAGCTGCCAGTTACATTTTTCACAGTGGAGAGACGTCTCTCCTGTCCTATTTTTTTACTTGCTTTATTCAGACAGCGAGAAAGTGGAGAGGGTAACAGAAGGAGAAGGGATGACATCGAACCACCACCCGTGCAGGTTTTTGAATACGGCTCAAGTGCCGCCGCCCTACCGACTGACTGCGAACTGACTGGCCACACCTGTTGCCAAGCCGCCAGCCATCTTAATCTATCATTGTCAAAGCTTGAAAGGGAAATGAAGCTCATTTTGAGCACATACTGTGTCTGCTGTGTCGGTCCATAGCGCAGGACCTTGTTCACACATTAACGCAGATGATGCTGTTGCCGGGGGGACGGCTGGATGTGATTCTCATCATGCACTTGTGGAGACTGACTTTTACTTCCATGACTGGATCTAGCATTTTAAAAATTGCTCTCAAAAATATTTTTGGCTGACATAAAAATACCCGTTATTCATTCAACCTTTATTTCATCTCAAGAAACCATTGAGGAAGAATCCTCATTTACAATGATGTCATGTTACAGATTTCAAAACAGTAGAATAGTGTGATAGAATGTATATATCATTAAAGCTTTTTTTTTTTTTTTCTTCTTTTTTTAAAAAATAAAGATTTTTACTTGTTTGCACTTTCCTTCGTCTGGGATCCTCTGGACTGAGTATGTTTTCACAAAACTTATTTAACATTTAATGACTGTGGGGTTTCACAACAGTACAAGAAGTGGTACCTGAATTGATACAGCCTTTGTTTTCCTTTTTTCCCCTGCCCTTTCAAACTTAAATGCTATCTTATTAAAATATCAAATATAAAGAAAGGAATATGAACAGATGAAAATGTAATATCCGCCGTTTCCCTCCAGTCCACCTTTTCCTTTTGTCTCTCGTTTTCCCATTCCTCATGTTTCGTATCGTGTTTTCCATTTACCCTGTTCATCTCGTTTCTGTGTTCGTGCAGGATGGGCGTGGTTCCCCGTTTAATTCCCTGTTTTCGCCCCGTTAGTATCTTCTCCTATCACTCGCTCCCTCTGCTCACATTCCACACACACTCAATTATTCAATCAGCCCTCTTCACATTCCGCATGCATTTTCTGTTATTCAATCGGCCCGCTTCACATTCCGCACACACTTTCTAATTTACTATTAGCCATTCACCTGTTTCTCCTCCTTGTTTAAGTTCCCATGTTTTATTGTCTAAGTTCGTTCTAGACTTTACCGGGTTAGTCTGTCAGCTTGTATCTCGTGTTATAACCTGTTTTTTTGTTCTCTGTTCCTGCTCCAGCCTGTCCAGCCTGCTTCCCGTTCCTGTTCGCTCCTGCCCCGTCACCTGCCCAGCTTTAGTTTCGCCAACCCCGCTTCCAGTCCATCACCCTAGCCTCCCTTGTTCTTTTGCTGTTCCGAGTCCTGCATTTGGGTCCATACCAGTGTTCTTATACGTAACAAAAACCTGAAAATGAAACAAATTTGTTGTATTTACTTTCATTGTCATTGATTCAATATCTTAAACTAAGTTTAAAAATGGATGATCAAATAATTCAGTATGAAGGAGAGCACTCCATTAACACCTGCAGTGTTAAATTAACTCCGATAGTGTACATTTTTTAACAGTGCAAATGTTTCTCCATTTACTTCATATGAAATAAATGTTAGTGCTGAAGTAACCCTGAACTTGTTTCTTTTGCAGACACAGTGCAGCTGCGGTTAAAGTGATCGACAGAAAATATAGCAGGTGTTTCCATCACAGGCAACCACAGTGTGTGTTACACAGCCACATCCTGTTTCCTCCTGTGTGAGAGGTGATCTTCTGAGCCGGAAATGTTGGTGTGGGGGGTAATGTTTGCGTGAACTAAGGCGGAAATGACAACAGGAGGTTAAGCAGCAGCAGTGCAGCAGCTCTCGGGCGCCTTCATCAACTTCGCCACGCCTTCAAACAAACCAACAACAGCATTGGTTAGAGAGCGAGGAGAGAGAGGTGTTTCGTCATGACACACGCGGATCATTTCACAATATCGCCACCTATCTCGGCGTATTGATTCTACTCTAAAAAAAAAAAATCTAAATAAAATGTAGACCTCCCTATGTGTTCAAACACAGGTATAAAGGTTATTTATTAAATCCTACAATGTAATAGCAGTATTTTCCTCTTTCCCTTATCTTTTCTCTTTTCTAATTTCACAATGAATATTTATTCAGTTTTTTTTTATATTGCAAAAATATTTTTTATATAATACAATCCTTTATTGTTCTTCAATTAATGTGATTTTGTTTCATAAAGTGAGCTTCTAGCATAAGCCCTGTAGGGTTTCCAACCTCTAGCATATTTCTGTAAATGACTTTGTGTACTTGCATTTGTTCTTTATTCATGCAAATAATAAATAAATACATTAATTAATATGTGTTTTGAGAGTGTGGGATTGAGTAACATAAGGTCGCTACACTGGTTATTATATATTGTACCGTACATGTACTTTCTTGAAGTAACGTTAAGCCTATATGAATGCAAAAAGTACAATATTGGTAATGCTACACAAACAAATGAAGTTGCCAATTCTCATTCTTGACTACTTCTGTAATCCATCTGCCTTGAGATAAATTAGGAAAAAATGTACCTCTAACAGTAGGCCTTTATAAAATCTGTTGACTGAACCAAAAAGTGTATGAAGAAATAACAAAAAAAGGAATGTCCAAATATAGGTAACCATGTTTTATTCAATACCATATTCAAAAATATTTGTAATTATACCATATTATAAAGATTCAACTTTGTTATAAGGAGTGATTTGTTTTTGCAACAGCTTGTTTAGGTGTAAAATCCTAATTGGTCTGTTGTCCAAAAAAAAGTGTCCTCTCCAGAACATTTGGTGTGAGCATATAGAACATTAAGGTAGGACCACCAAATGATAACTCATTCATTTATTTCAAAGTATTTAGATGTCTTTTGATGGGAAAAACTTTTACCTAATCAATATTTCTCTTCACCATCCTTGTTATCAGTAAGACACCTTATTAATATCTGAAAGTATGACCTGCTGTCTGCCATTGTGTTGAGAAGTGGAGTTTTCCCTATCTCCAGATGGGACAGTGTATAGCCAGACCTCTGCATGTCACATGCCAGCAGAGGGGACCACGTACAAACAACCCAATGCCATAATAACATGAAGGGTATTAACAATTAAACAATATTAAGCAACACAACCTGGCCACAATGCTGTACATCCATCTTTCAAATTGTTGTAAGATTAATGATTGAGATTAAAGATCTAACACTGTTATTATGGCTATGGGTTGATTATATGTGGGTGGTCTGGTCTCCAGAACAAAACAGATAAATTATACCAGCAATTAAGCCAAGAGAACATTTTCAGAATATTTATTTCACACAATATGGTGACATTCACAAAGGTAAATAAACTGTAGAACTATTCCCCTCCACCACCATTCAAGCCACAATGTGTAATGGGGCGTGACGTGTGAGGAAGGAGGAGCCAAACGCAGCAAGGGGATTATTAAAGCCCTAGGGCCACTAAGGCGGGATACCCCGCAGTTAAGGGAGGAGACAAGACAACGAACACCACTACAGATGCTACTAACCGGCTCACTGTCACACGCCAAGTAGTGCGTAAGGACAGGGGTCTGAATAGCCAGAAATAATATGCGCCCTGTCTCGGTAACGAGACACAAGAACGGACGAGTAGCGTAAAGGCACAAATAAATAAACAGTCAACAAATATTGCAGAATGATATGATTGTATAAGAGGAGGCGAAAGAACAGATATAACGTTCCGTGGCTACTTCCATAAGCTAACACTAACAGTCACATGCAGAACCTAAAGGGGGTAAACGCCCGATCTCCCAGGGGGGAGAAACATTTTACAGGCGAGTCGACGGAGAACCGCAGTCCCATAGCCTTACCAGCAAAATGACTAAGCTTAAAATAGAGAGCCACGCCCTAGCCTCTCAGTAAGGAGAACTGTAACGAGGCAAAGGAACAGATAATTAATGTTCCAAGGCTTGTTTAATAAGTTTGCAGTCTAATGCAGAAAACAAAAGAGGTAAACACCCAATCTCCCAGGAGGGAGAAACATTTTACACCGTCGTCCCATAACTTTCCTATCCAAATAGACTAACGCAAGCTTAATATAAAACAACCGCCTAGCCTCTCAGTAAAAGAATATGTAACAAAGCGAAAGAACAGAGAGCTAACGTTCCTATGCTACGCGCAGTCACACACAAACATGTCCACAACCTCGCCCAAACTCCACACAAGGAGAAACATACCTGGAAAACGAACAGAACAATAGTTCCGAACAAAATCGTCCCGATGGTAAAAAGGACGGAGGACAGCTGCAACACAGACCAACGCAAAAATAGCACGACAGTCTCTCAATATAAACAAAAACCCTGACTCACAACAAAGGGGAACGTAGTCCACGAGAAGGAGACAAAACAGGGAATAAACGTACCAAAGCTACTCACTGGCTCACAGTAACACGGAAATGAGTAGAAGCAAAACGCCAGGTCTCTCGGTAAGAAAACCAATCAAAGGCGAAAAAGGAACAAAGAACTACTACTCTATACTTCTACGAGCTAAGAACTAAGTAGAAGCGAAAACGCCCGATCTCCCATGAGACGACATGCACCGAAGGGCGAACAGAACTACAGTTCCGAACAGAATCGCCCAAATCTCCATACACGGAGTAAAAGCACAAAAAAGGCGAAATAGAGCAGAGATCCGCGATCCCATACTTCTATGAGATAAGTAACTACCAAGCCAGCAAGAAATAAGCCCTGCCTCAACAAAGAGACGTTAAAAATAGGCGAGTAGCCAAAACGGTACGAGTAACTCACAGCCAACAAAAACACCACAGTACAAAACAATGAACAATTAATGTCGAAGCCCCGAAAGAAGGAAACGGTAGGCTTATATATCTCTCCAGGTGACTACGCACAGGTGTGGGCGCTAACAGCAGCCCCGTAACCTAAGCAGGGCGGAGCAAGCATCCACCTAAAGAGCAGCGCCCTCGCGTGGCCACCAAGGAGAACGACCGCATAGGCAAAAAGGGTTAAAACCATGACACAATGACACCGGGTTCTTTCTGTCATTTTGTATGTTTATTGTAAAATCTGAAATATATGAACAATGATTGGTGACAGGTAAAATGAAGATGACATGTTGATATTGGAAAACATCTTATGCAAATACAATTCTATGTATCCATACATTACCATAACTGGCAAGGAATATGTCATCTTTCTTGAAATTGTTCCCTCAAAACACATAACGACTCCTAGTATCCCAATGTCCCTATATGTACTATATTAGTTATTCATTCATACAAACTCAATTTATCTTGTTAAAGACATTGGACATTATGAGTAGCTGAATCATGTATGCTATGTAATGTTTTAGTGTGAAAAGAAATCTCAACAGACTGGTCAAGTAAAGGATATATACAGTGAACAGTGAATTTTCTGTGTTTTGGCTCTGTACTCCAGCATTTTGTATGTGAAATGATACAATGAATTTGAAGCTAAAGTACAGACTGTAAGCTTTAATTTGAGGGCATTTTCATCCATATTGTAACTGAAGAAGGCTGCAGTACAGGCCTGGCATAGCATCACCAGTGAAGATACCCAGCATCTGATGATTTCTACAGCTCGCAGACTTCAGGCAGTCCTTGCACACAAAGGATATGCAACCAAGTATTATTATTTCATAGCAACATAATTAATGATTTGGATTAATACACTTTCCTTTATGTCACAAGGAATATCTTCAATGCATTAACTGTACAACTCTAAAGAAGTCCCATGAAAGAGACATTTCTCATTTATATTGGGACAGATATTCTGCAATAAAATATACTTATTAAAACCACCACTCAAAAGTCTATGAAAACATGCATGTAAGTTATGCATAGCTACATACACTGCCTGGCCAAAAGAAAAGTCGCCATTGCACCCGTCATGCATAGTGCCCACTGTACAAACCTCTGGAGGTAGTGTTAAGATCTGGGGTTGCTTCAATTGGTCAGGTCTAGGCTCAGCAACGTTATGCAGCAATAAAATGAAGTCAGCTGTGTACCTGAATGTACTGAATGACCAGGTTATCCCATCAATGGGCATATTCCAGGAAGACAATGTCAAGATTCATCAGGCTCAAATTGTGAAAGAGTGGTTCAGGGAGCATGAGGAATCATTTTCACACATGAATTGGCCACCAGAGTCCTGACCTTAACCCCATTGAAAGTCTTTGGGGTGTGCTGGAGAAGACGTTACGGAGTGGTTTGACTCTCCCGTCGTCAATACAAGATCTCGGCCAAAAATGAATGCAACTCTGGACGGAAATAAATGTTGTGACGTTGCATAAGGTTGTCGAAACAATGCCACGATGAATGCGCGCCATAATGAAGGCTATAGGCGGTCCAACGAAATATTAGCGTGTGCGACTTTTTTTTTTGCCAGGCAGTGTAGATTCTCACATTACAATGTATGGCTACCGATGGCTACGATGTCTTCTGGATTTAGATTAACGAAAATGACATGTCTGCTTGTCTAAACACAGATGACAGGTGCAGTTTAGGCCATTTCATAAATTGATAGACAATAAACAACTGAATTTGAGCAATAGAACATATGCAGCCTAATGTTTACAGGTATGTTACCATAACAGATGACAGCTTAGCTAAATAATTTAGTTATTCGATAATGAAAAGGCACCCAGTGCTTTCATTCCAATGGCAATTATACATAATTATTCAAGAACTTTAATTGGAGTTTCACTGTGGAACAATTCGGGGTGCTTAGCCAAAGTCGTGTAGCAAAAGATAAATATTGACTACCCTAACAATACAAGTCATTAAATAATGTAAGTCAGTATTAAAACAACCTTCATTCGTTCTCCTCCATTTCTTCAAGATTTTGAAGTAAAACAGGACATCTCTGTCGCCTCCAAGTCCTCCACAACAACAAACAACACGGCTAACTCCTCCATATTGTTTTTCTCCCTGCCGGTTTCAGAAACGTCTGAAACTGTCCCAGTTCGATCTGCTCAGGCGTTTGTCATTTCCGCCTGAGGCAGGCAAGCCAACTGCTCACCGATGTCTACTCGAACACGCCCAGTATTCTGACGCTGTCATGGTTCTGCAGCCTGCTTTTTCTTTTCTGTGGGCGTTGCCACTCCTGTTGTTTTTTTCCACCCTCTGTGACTAATTATGTGTTATTGGTTTCAGGTGCGTGCAGGCTACTTAAGCTTTGTTCCGGGCTTTTGTGTAAGTTTTGTTTACGCTGTGGCCGGCAATTTCGGTATAGGACTTGGAGGACTGCATATCTTGTCTGTCTTGTAAAATACGCAGGAACCTCCTTAGCTTTAGAGTATAGGATTAGTTTCTAGTTCTTTCCTCGGTTTTCTTTCAGTCCTCTTTGAGGCTGTAACCTTTGTTACCTTTTTCTCCTTTTCCTCCTTGTTTGATCTCATTTGTATTTTATTGAGCTAGAGGTTTTCTTTCACTTTCTGTCTATTTCGGCTCGAGTTTATGAATCTGTATTTGCCCTCTTTTCTGGGTTGTTTTCTGTTGGCTTATACGCCGGGGTTATCTCCCTTTTGTTTATTTTTTCCTTTCTGTTCGTGTACCCTAATTCCTCCCTCTAACTTGTGGTTACTCCACGTTTGTGGGTTGCTTTTAGATCCCCTTACGGTCGCGTCTGGTTATCCGACTCCTTCCCTTCCCTCACAGACTCAGTCGGCCCTAGGGGTTCAGTGACCCTAAACAAGAAGGTTGTTGTGGCCCCAAATTGTTAAGCCACTGAATCACAAAAAAAAAACTTGAATTGTGTGGCCCCGGGATGGTTGTGTCCCTAAATGACTGCATAGGCCCAGGGATGGTTGTGTCCCTAAATTACTGCGTAGGCCCAGTGATGGTTGTGGCCCTAAATGACTGCATAGGCCCAGGGATGGTTGTGTCCCTAAATGACTGCATAGGCCCAGGGATGGTTGTGGCCCTAAATGACTGCATAGGCCCAGGGATGGTTGTGTCCCTAAATGACTGCATAGGCCCAGTGATGGTTGTGTCCCTAAATGACTGCATAGGCCCAGGGATGGTTGTGTCCCTAAATGACTGCATAGGCCCAGGGATGGTTGTGTCCCTAAATGACTGCATAGGCCCAGGGATGGTTGTGTCCCTAAATGACTGCATAGGCCCAGGGATGGTTGTGTCCCTAAATTACTGCATAGGCCCAGGGATGGTTGTGTCCCTAAATGACTGTGTAGGCCCAGTGATGGTTGTGTCCCTAAATGACTGTGTAGGCCCAGTGATGGTTGTGTCCCTAAATTACTGCATAAGCTGAGGAATGGTTGTGGCCCTAAATTACTGCATAGACAGAGGGATGGTTGTGTCCCTAAATTACTGCATAGAGTGTTTATGCCAGTGGCCAGTTTTGATCTGAGGAGAGTATTAAGCATGCATGACTTCCACAGAACGGGGTCCATTGGATTATCACTTTAAAAGACATAGCTCTGGAGTTTTGGGGTGACTGGTGGGGGGCTGGTTGAGTTGTCTGGGACACTGCAGTCCCACCATGGTGGCTATCACTGAAATTCATTTTCAGGCCCAGAACAGTCCTCAACTCTAACTGATGTGTGAGATTTGAGAGTTTTGAAAACGTTGCTACCCACTGGTGGCCGAACCAATGACTTGTGAAAGGCCTCTCCGAGTGTGGCTGGTGAATCGTGACAAAATTGCGGCGTGCTTGCTTTTGCCCAGCATTCTTTCAGGTTCTCCAAATACCAAATGCGCAATGCATTGACTTCATGCATTCCAAAAATTTTTTTTAAAAAAAGGCTGAATCCAAGTTGAATTTCATTGCTTGCTCTATTTAGAGAAATACTGCAATGTTTTTATTGCTTCAGCGGTTGGTCTATAAGCAGGTGTAGAAATCCTTGCCACAAAAGCACAACTAAAAATGTTCACATTCCTTTAAGCTTGAGGCATTTTCCATTTAAACATTAAAATGCCAACATCAGGTTGGAAGCCTGAATCTTTGAGCTGCCGCTCAACACACCAGAGCCACAATCTGGACGGAAATAGACCCAGGCCCTGAGAGATCCTCCATCTGATCGTTGCTGTAGATTCTATGTGAGGGACTGTGTGTGGAATGGGAGTTACTTAAGCTACTGGGATAGCGCCGAGGCTCGCCGTAATCCTTGGAGGATGCGGCGCAGGCATGTCTTGGCAGTGTTCCGAACCCGCTGCTCCTTTTCAAAGCAGGCTGATAGACAGGAAATAGGGAATTAGAACGGAAATATCTGGCTGTACACTTTAAGGCAAACGTCGCCTTGAAACAGACAGACAGATCAGTGGCCTTATATGGGCGGAGAGAGGAGAGGAAAAAGGGACAGCCCTTATATTTCAGTTCCTAAAGGCCACAGCTGGAAGGGAAATGACGGCGTGGCACCAGACTTTTCAGTAACACTTAAACTATACGCCATATTGCTGCTCCTATGTTATAAAGGAGAACATTACATTTCATGACAAATTTCATAACGGGTGATGATGCTTTAGCCATTGCTTCGCATCTGTTCAGTAAAATTTGCTGCAGACAGTGACATCATTCATAAGCTGTAATACATTGTCATAGCTGCTTATAAGGTGCAATGTCATGATTTTGATAGCGCTCAGTAGGCTTCGTGGTGTATAGGCCAGGTTTAGTGAGATAGCATTCTCCCAGACTACAGTTATAACTAGAGTTGGTTATAATATAATTAATTTCTCTTGTCAGTATGAAGAAATGGCAGTGTTTATCAAGAACACCATGTAATATTAGTCTGGGACGACTGGATTCTTCATGTGTTTTGCACGAGAAGTGTCATTTTGGCCACGAGTCATGACATATCTGGGTTGCACGAGGGGTTATAAGATCACACTGTCACTGAAGTCAAACGCAAAGAATATTGAACAGAAATATAAAACACTTAAAAGGTCTAAATTTGCATAATGAAGCGGTCACACACAAAAAAACAAATAAACAAAAAACATGCATACATAAAAAATATACAGTTGCTAGAGCTTTTTAGATGGATGAATAAAAAAAAATGCGCACTGGATCTCTGGGATGAATGACCATACCAACTGGTCAGCAGTGAAGGCTAACGGAGGCCCGTTGCACTGAAAACACAAACAGCTGCAAAGCGGTGAGGATATTTATCCTACAGGCGCATCTCGGTATACATTTGCTTCTCAGTGTTATTAATTCCTTTCACCAGCTGGTCAGTGCACTTTGAAGCCTTGAGAGCACTCTCTCTAAATGGCAAGCCCAGGCCTCAGTAGCCAATAGCCTGGCCGGATGAAAGCAAAAGAAAAACAAGTGCAAAGATTTCAGTTCTGGCTTTAATAAAAAAAGAAAACCACTTGATGCGTCGGGGTGTGCCTCACCAGTGATGAACTGGCCCTCATTTTGTTTGGGGCGTACCAGCTTGGCACTCCTTTGTACGGTGAGAAAGAGCTTCCTGCGCTCTGTAAGGGATCATTAAAGACAGGATGTGAAAGATGATAAAGGCAAATGAAAGGAGGAAGAGACTAGTTACCTGCTGACCAGGAGGCACCGAGATGATGCATATATGAAAAAAACAGGAAGGCGGAGGTGGGGGTAAATCAAAATTCAAACCACGTCAGACAGCTCTTTCTTGGAGCTGGCAGACAGATGGCAGAGATACAGTGTATCTCACACATCACATCTCTCATGTTTACACAAAGGGATGTGACCATTTCCTTGTGTTCCTGCATTCAGGTTATCTTTGGTCGTCATTGTCTTTCTCCCAACCATATTTATTATAAAACTTTCTTTAAAAATCCAACGTCCTAGTCTTAAAGGCCCAAGTTTGTTTCACTTTTGGGCAATTTTACATTATTCACGTGAGTCTATGGAACACAGCTGTAAGTTGCAATGCATCTCTCTGTGTCCTAACTGAACAAGTTGTTTTGGCATGGGTCATTAATATTCATAAGCCCTTGCCCTGATTGGCTGAGCGGCCAGCTTCCTGCATGCCTTAAAAAAAGTAAATAAATTCCTTGGCTACCAGTCTGGACAGAACTTACAGTTGAAGTCGGATGTTTGCATACACTTAGGTTCAAGTCATTAAAACTAATTTTTAACCACTCCACAGATTTCATGTTAGCAAACTATAGTGTTGGCAAGTCAGTTAGGACATCTACTTTGTGCATGACACAAGTAATTTTTCCAACAATTGTTTACAGACAGATTATTTCACTTTTAATTCATTATATCCCAATTACACTAAATTGACTGTGCCTTTAATTTTTTTATATTTGGTCACATGTCCTTTGGCTTTGCATGCCCTGACTTCCTGATGTCTGTGACCCAACAACATCAAAAGACTCTTGATATCTTATTTTCTGGTAGTCTTACAAGTGATACTATAATGTCTCTGCATTTGAATGGATATCTATGGGAATTGGGGGGTGGGACTAGATTTAGCTGTAAATTACACTGGAACAGTATGGAACACATAGTTGGCTAAATGGCTGTAAGTCATCAAGGGTCTGACGTATCAAACAAGCCTTAAATCATCACTCTGCTGCCAGAAATACAGTAGATATGGATGGATAACTTGAAGGGTATTTGGGATCAATAAAGTACTACTACTAACTACAACTACTACTACTATTACATCCCCAGTGCTTTCAACACGATTCAACCACACCTACTAGCTAGGAAACTACAAGTCATGCACTTACACCCATCCAGAATATTGTGGATTCTAGACTCTTACAAATAGGCCTCAATGGCTAAGACTGCCTAGTTATGTTTTATAAGATACCATCTTAACACATACAGGTGCTCCCCAAGGCACAGTCTTGTCACTTTTTCTTTTTACATTATACACAGCTAAGCTGACTGCAGGAGCAGTTATGCCTCCTGTCATTTTCAAATGATTCTGCCATTGTAGGATATTCTGCCATTGTAGGGTGGTCAAAATATCAGAAACACCAGTTTTCCAGAAAACATAAAACACCTGCCACATGTTTGCTATGTAAAACCTCACCCTCTGTTCCTAACCTGATTATCTATGCCGTTTTATGAATCATTTGCCATATCAACCATAATTGCCTGTTAGTCATATTTTTTATGAAGTGCTAATAAATCATAAATTACATGTCAGTTATATCATACATGTCAGTTACTGTTATAGCAGTAATAAGTTAGTACACTTCACCAAATGTATAAGAAGAAATCAGAAAACATTTTGGTCCCCAACAACTGGAATTGATCCCCTCTATGTAGTATAGTGTACAGTACAGATCTATTTAATTCAGCTGTTCAAATTGAACAGAGGTGTTCACTCCCCACAGTTGTGCAGTGGTGCACATCTCTGGTTGTCATGGACCAAAATACTTTCAGTTTTTGTCCTACATTAGCTCTAAAGTGTTCCCACTTATTACTGACACATAAAGCAGCATTTAACTGACACATTTGTATTATTGGATAATATGATAAATGGCTAATTATCATTCATTATCAAACTAATAAAAAAGGCAGAAACTAAAATGTATACATGGCATGCCAGTCATAAAAGAGTGTAGAAAATATAGGTAAGAGAAATATGACATATAGCAGCTGTTTAACGAAAAACGTTTTTTTTCCGTTTCTGGTGTTTCCGAGACTTTGTCCACCCCCTGTATTACTGAAGAGAATGATTCACTGTACCTGAGGGAAATTGATCACTTTGTTTCATGGCGTAGTGCTACCTTTTTAGAACTCAATACTTACAAAACTAAAGAGCTAATTATTGATTTTAGAAAAAGTGAGTTGGTGACACCTGTAGTAATCAACACATCCGTTATTGATTCTGTGGAATCTTGTAAGTATTTGGGTGTTGTTATAGACAACAAATTACAATGGAAGGAGAATACCATCATTGTTCTTAAGAAAGCTCAAAAGAGGCTATTTTACTTAAGAAAACTGAGATCCTTTCAGGTGTATATTGCAGACCTTTTATCCTCATACACACCAGCATGCAGCCTGAGATCCTTGGGAAAGAAACTTCTGGTCACTTCGAAATCTAAGCTAAAATCAAAGGCCAGCAGCCATACCACCATGCAATTTGCGCCTGCTGAATGGCTGAAGCTTGGCAGGTGTGGGCTTGGTTAGTACTTGGATGGGAGACCTCTGGGGAAAACTAAGTTGCTGCTGGAGGTCGTGTTGGTGGGCTAGTAGGGGGCAGTCTTCCCTGTAGTTAAATAAACCCCAATGCCCCAGTGCAGTGATGGGGACACTGCGCTGTAGGAGATGCCGTCTTTCGGATGAGACGTTAAAGCGAGATCCTGACTCACTGTGGTCATTAAAGATCCCATGACACTTATCGTAAAGAGTAGGGGTTTCCCCGGTGTCCTGGCTAAATTCCCAACCCTGGCTCTTTCAATCTGCCACCTAATCATCCCCCAGTTTAATTGGCTAAAAAATTCTTCTCTCCCTCTCCACCTCAGCTGATGTGTGGTGAGCATTCTGGCACAAAATGGCTGTCGTTGCATCACTCTTCATAAAACAAATTTTTTTTAGACAAGCTTTTAACTGAATTTTAATTAACCATGGTTTTTATTTTATTGCATTTTATTGTACTGTATTTTACCTTCATTCATTTTATTTATTGGTGGTGGTAGAGGCGAGTTTCCCCCTCATCATTGTAAAGCGCTTTGAGTATCTAGAAAGGCGCTATATAAATGCCATGCATTATTATTATTTAACTTTTTTTGCCTATTCTTTTTTTATTTAATGTGTTTTTATTTGACTGTGACTTTGTAAATGTAAACTTGTTTTAAGAAAAGTGCTATACAAGTACAAATAAACGATTTTTAAAAAGTGTGTTGCAAAATGTTGAACATGTTTTATAGTAGCATTGTGGCTAGTGTTTTGTTCTATGCTGTTTGTTGGGGAGGGAATATTACAAGAGAAGATGCCAACTGTATCAACAAACTAATTAAGAAAGCAGGGTCAATGGTTGGCTTTGGTCTAGACAGTTTAGAGGTTATTTTTGAACAGCGTATTCTAAGGAAGTTTGAGAGAATTGAGAGAAATTAGAGGATTATAGTCATCCCCTATATGGAACTCTTAGCAAGCAGCACAGTTTACTGGTGTCAAGGAAAATTGTCATCCTCCCTTTTCCGGTGAGTTTTTATATGAGGCTGTGATGATATGAATAAACACTCAAGACAACGGAGTAGTAAAAGCATAAAATCTAGTATAAAAGCAGAGGCCTCTGGTGAGTCCTTGGTCACAAGCAAGTTCAGTCACTTAGCCAGCAAACAAAGAGTCCACTGGACATAAGGAAATACACAGCTTAAATACTATACCTTGGAGGAGTTGGGGGCAGTCCCCAACCCTCTCCACCCATACATTTCTAAATCATCCTATCCTAATCAAGCAAATACTATATTACTCCTCCTCTGCATTAAATCGTATCCTATAACTGTCATGGTTTCTGGCAGCCTGCTGTTGTTTCTGCGGTCGTTCTTTTGTTTGACGACATCGGGGCAATCATCTGATTTTTCTATTGACTATCGGAGTTGGTAAGGTAAAGGGTAGCGGTCTCTATGTTTCTGGTTGTTACTCGTCAGAAACGTAGGTAGTCCAGTTAAAGAGTTAGGGTAAAGATTTATTTAGTCTTTTTGTTTCCTTCTCTCTTTATCCTTTTATATTCCTCTACCTGTTACCTTTTGTTCAGCTCTTTCACACCTAGAGCTGTAGGTAACAGGTTATTTTTCTATTTTCTTTTCTTTCGCCCTTGTTTCACAGGCTTTCTTTTGTTTATCTCTGACCTCTAGTTTTACGCGCCTTGTGTGAGTGCGTGAGGTTCCTTTGTTGTTTACTACTCGCTAGTGCCGAGTTTGCCCTCTTTTGGGGTTATTTTGTGTTGGCTTACACCGGGAACTTTTTATTCCCTTTATTTTGTTTCTTTTCCCCTGTTACTGCGGAGCTGTCTGCTTAGTGGCGTATTTATAATGAGATATGCTTTCAGATTCCTTGGTTGTGGCATTTGGTTCTCCGAACCTTTCACTCCCCCTTACAATAATTAACATAGTCTACTCCTTAGCAGTATTTAACAGTAATTAACATAGTCATGTGACTTTCAAGCATTGATAGGTTTTTATTCCTAATAAGGGCCTTCGTTCTGTCTCTAGTTTTACCAGTAAATGATCTCATTCTAATTAACATAGTCTTACCAGTAAACGGCCTCATCCTATATCTGGATGAGGCCCACTTTTGTGGTTGGCCGGTTTGCATTAAGCACACACATTTCAGTTACATTTCTCTCATCTTTGCTCTGCACTTACTGATCTCATACAAACAGAATACAGCCATCCTATACATTTTCTAAGCACAGATCATATGTTTATTAATGTTTATGGCACAGTTAGTGTTCATAAGAAAGGAATAATTAATGTAGCATATAGTTTAATTATTTGAACTTCCACACTGGGAAATCTTCTATTCGATCACATTGTATTCTGTTCCACCTGAAATGAGAGCGGACTTCCCGTTCCACCTTAAAAGTCTATCGCAAATCGTCAACCATGTCAACTCATCGCTCAAATTCAATTTAACTTTTGACAAGGCTGAAGTAACATTAGAACTAATCTATTATCACACTGTGTTATTGGGATGGCAGGTATGGTGGGGCATGCCCCATACCTATACAGCACTGAGAGTTTGGCACTTTTCAAGGTTTCTTACAGAAGTAACCACAATGTCCATAGACTCTCAGCCCTTAAAAACATTAACTTCTGTATGTTCTGACCTCATGTAACCACACAGCATTCAGCATGTCTTTGCTATTGACTATCGGAGTCGGTAAGGTAAAGCAAAGCAGTCTCTATGTTTCTGGTTGTTACTTGTCAGAAACGTAGGTAGTCCAGTTAAAGAGTTAGGGTAAAGATTTATTTAGTCTTTTTGTTTCCTTCTCTCTTTATCCTTTTATATTCCTCTACCTGTTACCTTTTGTTCAGCTCTTTCACACCTAGAGCTGTAGGTAACACGTTATTTTTCTATTTTCTTTTCTTTCGCCCTTGTTTCACAGGCTTTCTTTTGTTTATCTCTGACCTCTAGTTTTACGCCCCTTGTGTGAGTGCGTGAGGTTCCTTTGTTGTTTACTACTCGCTAGTGCCGAGTTTGCCCTCTTTTGGGGTTATTTTGTGTTGGCTTACGCCGGGAGCTTTTTATTCCCTTTATTTTGTTTCTTTTCCCCTGTTACCGCGGAGCTGTCCGCTTAGTGGCGTATTTCTAACGAGATGCGCTTTAAGATCCCTTGGTTGTGCCGTTTGGTTCTCCGAACCTTTCACTCCCCCTTACAGAATATCGAAGCCTCATGGAAGGGCCAGCTAAACCACAGGTTTCTGATAAAGGACCGCCCAGTCAGGGCGCTACAGGGGTTACCCCCGAGGAGGCTATTCTCTCATTACAAAAACAACAACACCAGTTGATGGAGCAACTCCAACATCAGCGAGAATGCCTCAGAAAACTTACAGAGTCTCCACAGATTCTCTGTTGCTGTCAATCCACCCCCAGTTGCACAAGCACCTACACCTCCTATACCTGCTCCATGCACCCTTAAAGAGCCTAAGCTACAATTACCGGATCGCTATGGTGGGGAATTGGGAAAATGCCGGCCATTCCTAACGCAGTGCCTGATATTTTTTCAGGCACAGCCCTCTCGTTTCTCTACACCAGAATCCCGGGTAGCTTTTATCTTGTCATTATTAAATGACCAGGCTCTTGCGTGGGCGGACCCTCTTATTCGTGCCAATGCCCCTGTCGTTCGCGATCCAGTTCAGCTTATGAACGAGATGCAACTGGTTTTCAATCACGAGGTTTCAGGGGAGGAGGCGGCTAGGAAACTCACCAGGTTGCGCCAAAGCACTAGGACAGTAGCGGGTTTTTCTATTACATTTCGAGCGCTAGCCGGGGAGATGGGATGGTCGGACGGCCCTTTAAAATCATTATTTCTCCAAGCATTATCCAATCCCATCAAGGATGCTTTAGCTATGCTAGAACCACCCGCTACCTTAAGTAAATTGATAACTACTGCTATTCGCCTTGATAACCGGATTAGAGAACATGAACGTGCGATTAAAGATCAGTTGTCCCGTTTAAGATCCGTGTTATCAAGAGACACTCCACCTACTGTGCCCACCTACTTCTCCGTGGATCAGGAGGAGCCCATGCAGGTGGATGGGCTGTCCCTCCACAAATCTAAGCGGGTGAAACCGCGGAAGCACTGGTGCCATTACTGTAGGTGTAAGGGTCATGTAAAGGGTCAGTGTCCTAAGTTGGGGAGGAAACGAGGGTCCTCACTGGGGAGACCGAGATCTCCAGTGAGACAAAATAGTACTCGTTCTCTGACCCTTTTACCTGTCCGGCTACTTTGGAATGGGCGCTTAGTTGGCATAGACGCCTTTATTGATTCCGGAGCAGTCGAGTGTTTCATTGACGCAAAATGGGCTAGGGAATTAGAGATTCCTACTCACCGACTCACTAGTTCCCGTCAGGTTACGGCTCTCGATGGTCGCCCCTTAGGCTACAAACAGAATACAGCCATCCTATACATTTTCTAAGCACAGATCATATGTTTATTAATGTTTATGGCACAGTTAGTGTTCATAAGAAAGGAATAATTAATGTAGCATATAGTTTAATTATTTGAACTTCCACACTGGGAAATCTTCTATTCGATCACATTGTATTCTGTTCCACCTGAAATGAGAGCGGACTTCCCGTTCCACCTTAAAAGTCTATCAGAAATCGTCAACTATGTCAACTCATCGCTCAAATTCAATTTAACTTTTGACAAGGCTGAAGTAACGTTAGAACTAATCTAATATCACACTGTGTTATTGGGATGGCAGGTATGGTGGGGCATGCCCCATACCTATACAGCACTGAGAGTTTGGCACTTTTCAAGGTTTCCTACAGAAGTAACCACAATGTCCATAGACTCTCAGCCCTTAAAAACATTAACTTCTGTATGTTCTGACCTCATGTAACCACACAGCATTCAGATACAACTTCACACATCCACACAATAAAGCCCCAAACTTGGGTTATTTTGCCGTTTTTCTCCTTCCTCTTCCACTTCTTCTTCTTCTCCTTCCTATTTTTCCTGCCAAACTGCCTGCCTCTGTCGCGATGTTATCCAATGGGGAGAATTATTCTTTGAGGGTATGGTCCGTATACCTGCTCATCAAGCTTATCACCCAATAAAAACGCTTCATACTAATGTTTTTTTAATGTTAATATAGCTAATGGCTACATGCTTTCCAAGAAGCTACTGTGGCCAAATGGTTAGGGGATTGTGGGTTTGAGCCCAGCAGGGCATATCCTTATTTTCCACAAAAACAATGTGCAACTGTTAAGTACTTTTCATTTATTAGACTGTTATTATTTTCACATTAACACATTAACGTATTTTTATTGCAAAGGAAAAAGAGGTTTCCAATATTAACTGTTCAATGTTTCACTAGTATTTCACTTGTGCTATATCACACCCTCCCCAAACCGGACGCTCACTCTTGTATGGTTTGGGGAGGGTGTTACGCTCTGCTCTTGCGGTCATGACTGACTGACTGTGGAAACCGAACCTCAACGTACCCTTGCCTCTGCCAACATTTCTTTATTCATTCATTTCTTCACTTCAGCTCTGTTCACTTTATCACACATAACACAATGCCACCATAAAATTAACTACTAGGAAAATTAAGAGTTTATGATAATAGCCTCCTATAGTAATCTAATATCACATTGTGTTATTCAGAGTTTAAATGAGAGCGGAGTTGTTACACCTTAAATGCAATAAGCAACACCGTATCATTCAGAGTATCCGTTCCTCTACGTCAATGTTATGCAACTTCAAGATCAACGCTCAGCCCCCAAGGGGTTGATGTCAGCAGGAAGACTCTATTGGTTTTCATGTTTAGAGGGATTATTTCCCTTCTGAAGCCACATTTTGTTAGCAGTAGCTATGCATGTCATGAAGAATAAAATTCCAATATTCACATTGTGCTATATTGCAAACAATTACAAAAAGAGAGGTAAATATGTTTTAACTGATCAAATTAAAGGATAAGTTCGCTATTTTGGACCTTGGACCCTATTTGCGGTCTGTCTTCCATGAACCTGACACATTGAGTCCATATTTTCGCTGATCGGTCCAGTATTGAGCTAGCTACAGATTTCCTGTAGGCTCTCACTGGGCTACAATAGAAGTCAACGGGGCAATTAGAAATGTTATGGAAAAACAACGATAAATGTGCTTTTATAGCTCAGTGTGTATTCTTACGGTCTCAGTATGCTCTCCTGTGAAATGTAGGCTATCGCAAACGCAAACCGAACGTTGAAACAACAGTTCCATTTGAAACAGAACTATTTCTCCGCCCGCACTACCTCGCACTGTAAACTTCCGCAGTCTAGCTACGTTGTAGAGAGGCCGCTTGAAAAGCAGTTGATCACAAATCCTGACCGCCCGTTGGAGTTTACTAGCTAGTAGCCTACAGCAGAACTATTTGTAACGCAGTGTTTGTAATCATCATTTGTAATAATTTACATTACCTGCGCAACTTCAGCCTCTCTCTCTTCTCTTGCTCTCTTATCATCCATCTCTTGTAGTTCCGTGTCCGTGTATTCTGGCTCAAATCTGTAGCCAGTAACGTCAAAGTCAAAATCAAATTCTTCGTCTTCGTAATCATTATAGTCATCCATCATCCAAGTTTTTTTGTGGAAATTGTAGCCTACGTTGCTGCAGGTAAACAAACGCAGACTGCTCACATAGATAGTTTCGTAAACGGCCGGCACACCTTCCCGCTCCCCCACCCCCGACACATAGTACTCCGCGGGAGCAGCGAAAACAAGCAACAGAGAAATGCTTACTTCCAAGCCATGCCAAGCACGTAAAAATGTTCGGATTGCGATACATTTCACAGGAGAGCATACTGAGACCGGTAACAATACACCCTGAGCTTCCCGTCTCATTTATTGTACATGAAAGCACATTTATCGTTGTTTTTCCATAACATTTCTAATTGCCCCGTTGACTTCTATTGTAGCCCAGTGAGAGCCTACAGGAAATCTGTAGCTAGCTCAATACTGGACCGATCAGCGAAAATATGGACTCAATGTGTCAGGTTCATGGAAGACAGACCGCAAATAGGGTCCAAGGTCCAAAATAGCGAACTTATCCTTTAAGCAAATTAAAGACTGAGGTGAATCAATATGCTCCTAATTGGTGAAATTGTGGACACATGGCAACTAAAACTAGCTACTAATTGTTAAATAATTAACAATTCAAAAGACCAAGCAAATGATAATGAGCCAAATTGTGTTAATAAGTTTAAGGAAAAAATGAAGGAACTTAAAACACAAGTGTTCAACTACTGAATTAGGAGTCTATTGATTCACCTCAGTCTTTAAATTGATCAGTTAAAAAAATTGCTACCTTGTATTATTGTTTGCAAGATAGCACTGTAAGCACAATGTGAACATGTGGTAGTCTTCATGGTATGCATAACTATTTCTGACATAATTTGTCTTAAGAGGGTAAATAATCCATTTAAACATGAAAAACACCTAATTCAGAAAAATGAACAGCTTGTTAAAATTTTGGGATTGCAATTGTGGTTGGAATGAATACCAGCATACACAGGGGGGGCCCCAGGACTGAGTTTAAGAACCACAGAGTTTAAAATGTTATAAACTTATCTTATCCACTAATGTACCGATTAGCCTGCCATGGCTTTAGCTTTATATGAAAGCATCTCAAATCTCGAAGAAAAAAAAAACTTCAAATGTTCAGGAATAAAATATTTTATTTTATATATATATATATATATATATATTTATAAATAAATATGTAATATTTTATTTTAGAAAATGCCCTTTGTGAGGTTGTGTAGAAATGCAGGAAATTAGTTTTAAAAGGCTCAAATTTTTATGGGGGAGGACCCCCAGACCCCTGATACTTCGTTCCTGCCTTGTTCCCCACCAACATCTCTTGATTCCCCCCAATCAAAGCAGTCTAGAAACAGCCCCGACCACAGCAATTTCTCAATTATGTTATTTTTGATAGAAATCAGATTACTTGTATTAGATCTCCAAGTGTAATAACTAGGCTACAATGTGCATTGCTTTGCTCACGGGAATGGTTGAGGGCCTAGGTCCAATAGTCATGGTTCGCTACTGTTGGATGGTATATTATTAGTGTCCCCCTCCATTATCATCACAAAGAAAATGTACTGTTTGTGGTCCCCCCCTAATGTTCAAATGAAACCTACGCCCCTGACCTAAGTGCATGTAAACATCCAACTTCAACTGTACCACAGAACTGTACAAGAACTAGAAAGGCTACGGTCTTCTGAAAACAGCACTTATTCCACAGCCCATAGTTTTTTCTCTGAAAAAACGTGAACGTGGTTATTCTGTCCCTTTCGCACAGTACAATGGCTGCCACTCTGCTGCCACTGCGTCTCTGAGCAAAGCTCTTAGCCAGCGACAACTGCTACGTCATACTTTAGAAAAGAATATTTGGCTAACCTCAGCTAACTTCTAACCTTAAAACATAGCCTAACTGCTGTCCGCATTGCAGTTTAAACGTTGTTTTTTTTATTTTTTTAAAGTGGTGTTAACCCTAATTGACATGTTTATGTTAACGTTCCTATTCATTAAAGGGACTGCCAACTCAAATCGATGATTCAGTTTTTCAATGGTTAATTGTTGTCATCCTTGGGTGGAATTCATAACCCAAATATCAGTACTTGGGTTGTGCCTAAATTAAGTGATGTGTTCCTTTTCTTTTCACCATTTCCTGTAATTGATCAGGCAAGGTTTTGAGTGGGCGGGATTAAAACGGACTTCAAGACATCATCAAAATCCTATCAACCAATGATTAACTATCTGGAAATTCTTTACACCCTCCCCTTCTTATCGGCTACTTTTCCCATACAGTGGCTAACGTTACGTAGGCATTCATACATCAGCAACTCAGACGCCTAGTCTCAACTGATTTTAGCAGCTATTTATATTTTTAAAAAGACTACCCAAATTAGCACACCTGCTAACGAGCTTACGTTTAGATCTTTCTTTAGGGCTGAAACATACCTCACACAAATACGCAAACGTGGATGCTTCGAGCTACGCAAACAGTTTTTCTTTTCCAATGACATTTGTGAAAGACAAACCAGAGCGTTGCAGCGAGGGACGCTGTAGCAGGCAACAACAGTAAACAACCGTCTTGTTCGATGTGTGCTTTCCTCTGGTTTGTCTTTCACAAATGTCATGGCAAAAGAAAAACTGTTTGCGTAGCTCAAAGCTTCCACGTTTGCGTATGTTTCGGCCCTAAAGTCTTCACTCCAAGCTAATGTTACTGTTCAAGCAAATTCAAGGACGTTGGAACGCAATGAGATATATTTGCAGAAGAAGTTGGGTGTCAGACCGGCATTCTCCCTAGCCACAGGACATTAATTGCCTTAATGACTAAAATTTATTTTTTTATTCCAATCAGATTTTAGAGTAACATGCAACAGACAATCCCTTCTCAAAATGTCCCTTTTTGCTGCAGACAGTGGTAATTTTACAGTAGCCTACTCTTGGTCTAAAACCTGACTGAAGCATGTGTAGGAAGTAAGCTAGTCCACACTTTTAGGATCAATTCAGCTTAATTGAACAAACACAAAAATCCAATGCATTTAGGCTATTACATAATGATTACAATGATAAAACTCCATTGCACATACAAATATGTATTTACTCTTTCCAGGGTTTGTTAAGTGGTTGATATCTGGCTGATGAATTCTCAGCTCTCTGTTGTAATAACCAATTTAGAGACACAATTTTCAGGCCTGGATGGAGTGACATACTGGCCTCTGCTCTTCTAATTGGAGTCAGAAGGCTGAAGTCATTGCATTAGCCCGATTAACTGCTGAAATAAGAAGGGTCCTCTGTATATAGCCCAGATAGCTAGCCAGCTAGCTAAGGTTAGCTAATACGCATGCTACGCTGTAGCTACCGGTAACGTTACTATTTGAAAGACGTGGGTCTCTGCGCTTAACGTTAGTATTATTATATGGACGGATCTTCTTTAGTTCAGTGGCTCAAACATATGGTACGGTTGCAACTTGCACCACTCTCTTTCTTTTTTAGGTTATTTAGCTATCGTTTGTTTTGCTAAACAGTGTTTGCATTTCCGAGTCTGCACATAACTTGCCTAGAGGCTCTTGGGCGTGGCCTGAATATTAACTAGCTTTCACGCCCACCCAGTCCTGCATAGTTGGTAGAAAGTGACACTATTCAATCTTCATTTTTTTCAGCTGTAGACGTTTTTAAAGGCTGAAATATTGGTGGATGATCATTTTAATAAGGAGGAGTAATGTCAAATAAAGAAAACCACTTTTTCAGCAGAGTTGTCAATCCCTTTAACCAGAGGCTAAACCAGTTTTATTATCAAGTCGAGTGGTGTCTTTGGTGATAATCAGTAATTATAATCCACATATGTTTTCCTGCCTTGCAAAGTTTGTGGCTCTGCCCCAGTGAATTAAATAAAATTCTATTTATTTTGTATAGAACTGTCACAAAGATGCTGTACAGAGAAACAGAAGGAGAATTGGCAAAAACCAGACCTGAACCCCCAAACAGCAAACGAGGAAAGAAAACACTCAAAAGGTGGTGAGAAAAAACTCCCAGATGGGAAGAAATCTCAGAAGGAACCTGGCTAAAGAGGGGGAGCGCATCCTTCTCTGGCCTTAAACTAAAGGTAGAATGGATGGTAACAGAATAACACAGCAAATAATCAAGTGGGTTGAACATTTTGGTGATGATCAATAATTTAGTTATAATCCACATACATTTTCTTGCCGTGCAAAAGTTTGTGGCTCTTAATAAAACACTGTGTGTAATTCCATTCTCAGTTAGCCATATTGTTTCACTGCCTATACCAGCTAGACTTAACCAGCTCATCTTGCCGGTAGGCTATTATGCATTAAGCATAAATTACAGATTAAAACAAATATTTTGTTACGATCTGAATACGAGACGAACCCAAGTGCAACGACCAGGAGGCAGATTCAAATAAAAGGAATATTTATTAAGCGTTGGGGTAGTCCCAAAGCTGTACAGAAAGGAAAACAAGGTTAATACACAGAACATAAATAAAGTCCTACACGGACTGCTCCAAGCCGGAGCTGGACTTGAAAACTAGGTGGGTTCCAAGCCGGAACCGAAAGGAGTGCAGGACTGGAAGTCCAAGCCGGACTAGCTGCAGGGAGTGCCCTACTGTTCCAAGCCGGAACTGGAAACAGGGACTGGACTGGAACTGGACAGGAACTGGACTGGAACTGGACAGGAACTGGACTGGAACAGGACTGGACCAGGACAGGAACTGGACTGGAACTGGACCGGGAGGTCCACTCAGGAAACGGGTGCTGGAACGGAATACGTTCCAAGCCGGAACTGGACAGGAACTGGACTGGAACTGGACCGGGAGGTCCACTCAGGAAACGGGTGCTGGAACGGAATACGTTCCAAGCCGGAACTGGACTTTAACGGAATGGTGGGCTATGGACAGGAACTGGACTGGAACTGGACCGGGAGGTCCACTCTGGTGCAGGTTCTGGAACGGCGCGAATGTTCCAAGCCGAAACTGGACTTTACTTTGGCGGAGTATCTCACTCCGGGACTGAACAGGAACTGGACCGGGTTAACAACTTGAGTTAGAGGGTACAAAGCAGAGGTTAGCAGCAGGGTTCTACAGACAGGGTAACGACTGGGAGGTTTCAATGAAGGTTAAGTCGACAGCCAGGGTAAGCTGGCGAAAACCCGACGGAGCTGGGAGGTGAGGTGTAGCTTGGGTAGATCTCGTCGGAGCCGGCTGAACTCCAGGGATCCTGGAACCGTAACCGAAGTACAGGAGGTAGCTACGGCCGGACAGGAACAACAGCGAGAGATAGCCAGGCAGATTAGACAGCGGATCTATACCCGAGCTGGAGGTGGGAGTACCGCAACACACTCACACAACATAAAGGGAAGACAAACACTGCTACAGGGAGGCTGGAACCACGGCGTCTGGAGATTTGAAGGGAGACAAGTAAGTAGCATGCAACAGCGAATGTTACGGGAAGATAGCTACCAACCGCAGAACAGGTGAACAGATTAAACACAGCGGAATGCAAAAACTCCGAACCAGAAGCGTGACAAGACATAGACAAGGTAGGTTAGTTAACGAACTGGCGCCGACTAGCAACCAGCCAGGGGTTTAAATAGTGCAGGGAATGAAAGAGTGAATGAGAAACAGGTGTGATAATTAACCGAGAGTGATTGCAAATAACACAGGTGAGGAATGCATGCAACGAGAGGGGAAAGCGATAGGCGGAAACTAAAGTGGGAAACCAAGAGAATGAAACAGAGGGGAAACGCCCAGCCTGCAGCAGAGAGGAAAACACGGACAAGGGAATCCAACATGACACGGAAGGAAAAGGGGAAAACACGGAAAAAGGACAGGAAGGGAACGGAACGTTACATATTTAGCCTAACCTCCTCAAATGTCTTCAGTCGTATTTTAGTTTGAACATCGTTTTAAAATAAACCCAGATCCACTCAAAGCTGGCGTGACACGTGATGAAGCTGTGATGCTACTGTGGTCGTCAAGTGACCCTGTTAAAAAATCTCATGGGTTTGTTCTTAACCAATCAGAGATGAGTGCACCTGAACGCTCACCAAGGAGTGTTTTTAATCATGTCTTTCTCTTTAATGTACAGCCAAGACATTTTTTTTATTTAATCCAGGAAAAATTTAAAATGTGATTGCCCGCTTCTAATGATTACTATATTGTGAGCTTTTGGTACCTAGATTGCGCTGGGGCGACTTCACAATGCTCCATAGGAAATACATGGCACAGCTCATTGGTAATACTATATCCGGGCCATGCGGACTTGCGGAAGAACCAAATTGAATAGGTTTGAATGGAACTACGTGACCACGTTGCCTTTCTAGTTCTTATACAGTTCTGTGGAACTTACCAATTCGACCCGGAACCAGCGATTCAACTAAGAAGTCTGCTATGGAGTTAGATAGCTGCCAAAACATTTTGTAAATGTAAATTGAGAAATGTAACTCAAATTGAAAATGTAAAATCAAAATTTGTAACAAAAATTTATTGAAGTGTAAATGTAAAACCTGATTTGTGTACATAATTTTTTTTAGCTGTAGGTGTGGAACTCATTTTAGGAGTGTGCGCTCTATTCTCTACAAACATGCATTTTGTCAGTATGGTTGGCAACAAAATAGAACTGTAACCGTAATTTGGAATTTGTAATGAGAGCAACGCAAACCTAGACCAGGAAGCCACAATTAAAAACCGGAAGTCTCAGAAACAACGTTTCCAAATTAAAAGTTCACAGGTTTTTCCAATCAACTGCAAGCATATGAAAGCTTCCACTAAGGTTCCACCCACACATTCACAGAAACTAGCTTAGCTAACCAACTAATTTGCAAACTATGGCTGAAGAACAACGGTTGGCTCCACCTAATTCCCAGGTAACAGTAAAGCCCCACAGAAAGCGGTAAAATCGCATGCCAAATGGAGATAGAAGACATAATTAATTATGGGTGGGCACCTCCGTGCCTGAAAGACTGATGCACAGGTTCCCAACGCTGGTTCAATTGTAGATTAGAATAAAACATGTAGCTGAAGTAGCCTATGCTTTCATGTTTAAATTTAAAATGAGCAGATGGCATAAGTGGCTGGGCTAATTATAGCTGAGTAAAAAGTATGAAATCCAGAAACAGATAGCCTAGAGACATCATTTCAAAGAGAAATTCTCAGCTTGTGGCTCTGACGCCAATAAGTTCTGGAAAACAGTCAAGTCCATGGAAAACAAACTTGCTTCTCATCTACCCACCTCTATGAAATTCAGTGACATTGCTGTTACTGATAAACCATGCATGGCCACGCTCCTCAACCACCATTTCATGAAATCATCTCATGTCTTTGATGCAGCTGCCCCTAACACTGCCTCATCTCATACTCCTATTCCACCATCCAGCGTCAACAGCTTCTCCCTTCAACCTGTCATATTATTGCTGCCTCCATTACAAGGCTGTTTATCCTGTCACTTCTCAACTGTCTGTATTCCCCCTGGACTGGAAATCTGCCACGATACTCCCCCTCTTCAAAGGAGGCTCTGGCTCTGACCCAAACTGCTACAGGCCAATTTCCATCTTGCCCTGCCTGGCCAAAGTCATAGATGGCAATTTCCGATGGCAATTACCGCTTAAAGGTATACTATGTAGTTTCAGAACACCAGATGGCGATATAGAGCACGTAGGAGAAAAGGGCTCCCCGAAAATTGCTTATCACGTGTTCTTCTCAGATACGCACGACGACGCACGAGCATTGTGGTGACGTTTCACACATATTTTCTCTGACCGTGGACTCAATTCAATTTGCTTCATTGGCATGACAAGACATTGCATCTGTATTGTTAAAGCATACTGCTTTAAAACAGTCGAAGACATACATCTAACTCTGAACAATACAAAACAGCAAAGACTAGAAACGAATGAACAGTAACCATACATGAAAACAATAACTTTTCTTTGATTATGGATTTAGAAATAACAATAATGTAAAATAATAAGTACAATTAAAAATAATAATTATCAATAGAAATGATAATAATGATGATGAGAACGACAAATATGATCTTATAAAGTGAACATAATAAATATTAAAAAATTTTAATTGGTTTATAATGATCTCTGTCACTCACTGTCCCTAAGACGATGGCAGGCAGCTATATATTGTGCTGCCAGGTCACAGCACATCCTCTCCTCTCCTAAGAGGATGGGGAGTTTTTGGATGTCTGTAAAATTTTTTAATTGAGGGTATCTCTGATTTATTTTAGGAAAATATTTATTTCTGATTTGATTGTATTTTTCGCATTTTGTGATAAAGTGCCGCTCCGTCTCAACTAATGTTTCTCCTCCCGGAGTCTGTTGACTCTATCACGGCCACTCTGATCAAGCTGTCCTCTTCCCCTGGCCCTGCCTCGCCCACCACAAACACAATTGTCGCTTTGGATAAAAGCGTCTGCTAAATGACTAATGTAATGTTTATGTAATGACTGCCCCTCACCCTTACTCTGGGGCCGCGACCACTGGATGTTGATGGCTACAGAAAGAACCGAGCAGAATTACAGAATTATGATTTTGAATTATTTTATGAAAATGAACAGTGGTCAAATTTAGAGCAATAGCTAAGATTACTAACTTATATGCTTTGAGCATGTAACGTAGTCTCCATTTACATGATCAAGGTTTGGTCAAACATTATAGACTATTGTCAACAATAAACAAACATCACGACAATAGATAGCCTTAGCTATCGACAGCTGCTACGTTATGGGAAGGATGTTCTTGGTCTTATCTGTTCTGTAGTTACTTCGATGACGTTTCTGTATGCACTTATTGTATGTCACTTTGGATAAAAGCATCTGCTAAATGACTATAATGTAATGTAATGCAGCTAGGTGTATGGTCGCTATTTTTATAATGACATTGTTACCTCCTCGGCTGAAAGCATCTTGCTAATGAGTAAGGGCAGAAACATACCTCACGCAAATAGCTACGCGAACGTGGACGCTTCAAGCTACGCAAAGTTTTTCTTTTGCCATGACATTTGTGAAAGACAAACCAGAGGAAAGCACAGATCGAACAAGAAAGTTGTTTACTGTTGTTGCTGCTACAGCGTCCCTTGCTGCAACGCTCTGGCTTGTCTTTCACAAATGTAATGGCAAAAGAAAAACTGTTCGCGTAGTTCGAAGCGTCCACGTTCGCATATTTGCATGAGGCATGTTTCGGTCCTAAGCTAAAATAAGAGTTTACCTGGAAGCCTGCCCACATGGCCTGGCCATGTCAATCAAATTAGCAGGAACCGCCCATTCATGACATTAACACAATTTTAGCTGTTTCTGGCTTTAAAAATGGCGGCGGGATGTCAACAGTGTAACATTCAAAACATTAACAAAAAAACACTTTGCGAACGACGTATGAGGTAGGAAATACATTCAACATGTTTATTAGACCACAAGGACACATACAATGTTTTTTGGGGAGACAATTTGAAAGTAAACAAAAAACGAGTTGTTTACAATGAAACTACATAGTATACCTTTAAGATCCAGTGATTTCATTATGCTCAACATCCCAAAAGTCCGTACTGTCTTTGGCCGTAATTCCTTCCGTTTTGCCGCAGCAAACGAACACACTACTCACAGCCCTTACATCACTTAATATGTTCAAACAAAATCTGCAACAGGTTATAGTTGACTGCTGTACCTGCTGACCAGCCCTCTCCTTTCTCTCTCTCCCATTATAATTCCACAAAGAATACCCAGTAACTCACCTTCTCTTGCACATAGTGTTTATTGATTTTAGATTTATTTTATTTACCTACACCATCTGTCCTTTGCCATTTGTTATGTTAGGTCGTCATTGCAAATGAGAATTGGTTCTCAACTGATTTTACCTGGTTAAATAAAGGTCTAATAAAATAATAAAATTGTTCACCCCTGCCCGACAGTAGGCTATGCAATGTAGGCTAATCACTCTAGGGGGATCTGGGGGCATGCTCCCCCATGAGAGAATTTGTCCAAAGCACTGAAATGGTCCATTCTGATGACTTCTGAGAGTAGACATGATTTTTTTCAACAATTAGCTACATGCTATCATGGATGCATTGCCAGACTGCTAAGCTCCCTCCACTGCCTAACCCCCCCCCCCCCCCCCCCCTCCACTGCCACCCCCCCCCCCCCCCCCTTCTGTGTTTAGCCTTCCCCAACTGTATACATGTAATAATGTTATGATAATATTGAGTGACCATCATAAATATTTTACATGTGTGCTATGTTGGGAAGATGAGGCCGAAGGGCGTGCTCTGTAAAGTACTAGTCTGGTGCTGTATAAAGTTCCGGTTTATGCTAGAGGAACTGTCTCTCCGATATTCTCGCAGACCGGGTGTTTTTTTTTTTCCAATACAAACTCGTATAAGTCTCCAATCACCTAGAATTTAGTCTAGCCTTAATTATACATCATATTTTTTAAAATCTAATGATCCCTCCGCTGCCACCATTATGTTATGGCCGGTCTGTACAGCTGCCGCAACACAGTGGAGACACACAACGAGTTTGTTTAGAGGAATAACGATTTATTAGAAAAAATCTCAGTGGAAGGGGAAAAAAAGCGAGAGTTTCTCCAGAACTTTATACAGCACCAGACAGGTGCTAGTACCTTACAGAGCATGCCCTTCTGCCTCATCTCCCCAACATAGCACACCTGTAAGATAGGGAGAAACACAGACAGGCCAACAGGAAGATGATTCTGTGCATGTAACGTTATCTAAATAAACAAACTACCGTAGTTAATTCATATGAAAACCACACATCTGTCGCTTGTAAGTAGGCTATGAATCTTCAATTTATGTGCTAAAAAAATTGAGTCACACCTACATTGCAATCATGCATTTTCCTGTCTGTGCAGGTGTACCTGTGGCAATTGCTAGCTATGCATGTTAAATTAGTGAATTTAACCGCCTTAATGTGCAATTTTATAATGCAGCGATAATGCGTGCACTCACTCAGAATGCCAACCAGGGTGGTCACAAGTACCAGGGCAGCTAGGGCAGGCAGGGATATGCAATTGATTTGGAAAAAAAGGTTTACCATGTAGGTTACCATTGATTGGTATATTAAAATGAACCCCCCCCCCCCCTTTTCATGTTGAAAAGGCAAATGTTTCTAAATGGCTTGTAAAAAAGGGATGAGTATTTGACATTATTGGTGAGCACTAATTCATTGGACAGTTACACATGTTTTGTTATTTTGGTTCTGGACTCTAGAACTTTTATTTTGAAAGGATACAATGACAATGAGGTTGAAGTTGTTATGGTTTCTGGCAGCCTGCGGTTGTTTCTGCGGTCGTTCTTTCTTTTGGCGACGTCATGGCAATCTATTGGATTTTTCCGCCTCCGTTTCGGTGCTTGAATCTTGCCCGGCAATTATTCCTTTCACCTGTTTTGGATTTCCTGCCGGTTGTAAATAGCCCAGGACGTCCGCATTTCCGACACTTCAATATTGTCTTTGCTATTTGACATTGAAGCCGGTAAGATATAGGATTGTGGTCTCTACGTTTCTGGTTGTTACAATTAAGAAACGTAGGTAGTCCGGTTAGTTAGGGTAAAATATTTATTTAGTCTTTTTGTTTCCTTTTCTCTCGTAATCCTTTATACTCCTCTACCTGTTACATTTTGTTCAGCTCTTTCACTCCTAGAGCTGTAGGTAACAGGTTCTATTTCTATTTTGTTTCTTTCGCCCTTGTTACACGGGCTTTCTTTAGTTTTTCTCTGACCTCCAGTTATACGCTTCTTGTGTGAGAGCATGAGGTTCTTTTGTTATTTGATTACTCGCTATCGCCAAGTTTGTTTTTGTGTTGGCTTACGACGGGAGGTTTTGATTCCCATTGTTTTTTGTTTCATAACCCCTTCTACTGCGGAGCTGTCTGCTTAGTGGTGTATTTCTCACGATATACACTTTTAGATCCCCTGGCTGTGGCGCTTGGTTCTCTGAACCTTACACTCCCCCCTTACAGAATGTCAGCTTTAATTTTAGGGTATTTTCATCCATATCGGATGAACCGTTTAGTTCCCCCCATTTCCGGGCATCAAAAAATATTGGACAGTTTAACATAATGTAAAATAAAGTAATCATAGGGAATTGCTATGAATAGCTATGACACGTTAGGCTATATTAGCCAACATTAATGTTAACATTGCATAAATAACGTTAGTGTTAACTAACGTTAGCCCACTTTAAATCATAGTTAACGTTAGCTACATAGCTAGCATATCTAACAAGTTAACATACTTTTGTTTGGAGAATTCTTCTAATATTATTTTTTTTTTTCTTTGCTGACCAATTTGGATTTTGTCTTTTACTTGTTTGGGCTATAACTATCTAAAACCGACATGAGTGAATCTAACAGCGCCTCGTCAAGAAGGAAAATCCAAACCCTCTCCATGGTATTGGATTCTTCTGTTTTTATCGTAAAGTGATATGTCATTGTGCAGTAAAATACTTAAGAAATCCCCTTCCTTCGGAAAACATTTGAGGGGTTTTATGCAAAGCACTTACGCAATTCCCTTAGGTAAAGGGAAATAATCCCTTGAATAAAACATCTAAGGGGAAAACTTAAGTTGTTTTACGCAACCGGGCCCTGGACTTTCCACCTCTGCCTATTCATACAGCCACACTCTTTATAGCAGTGGTCCCCAGCCCTGTTCCTGGAGATCTACTGTAGGTTTTCATTCCAACCCTAACAAAGCACACCTCATTCATAACAGCTATTCCATGCTGCTGCTAAGAAGATACCATTTTTTTATGGTACGGCTGATAAATATATTATGCATCAGTAATGTGCAATCAATATTATTTCTTTCTTACTTCAAAATGGCAGCTGAATACAATTATGACATCACTTTTGATCACAACTCTCTTGATTGGTTAGTGAATTCAATCTTGCCTCAAGACTTAATCAGTACGTAGGCTACCTTTATCCAAGTGCAATTTCCTTGCTCGAGGTTAGCATGACCTTTTTTGCAATCTTTACAGGTGCATCAACGGGGAAAATTGCCATTTAAATTTGAAAGTCCTGCACATTGGACATCTGATTAAAGCATTTTGAACCAAGTACCGAGTGCAGCAGGTATTGTATCTATCTTTTTTTTATTGAAGTAAAGAGGAGATAATTAACACAAATGACAATAACGAAACTTCCAGGCTTCACTATTGTTTCCGCACACTGCTGTTTCCCATCCTATGATAATTGGCACAAGAATATCCGCCGTATGCATCCCTAGTTGTTGATTATAGTGTAGTTTTTTATAATTAGTCTTTTATTTCAAGAAACAAGCCTCTTCTCAGTCTGATTCAATTCTGTTTTAAAAAAAAACCCAACAAACAAGATGATCTGTTGTGTGCTTAAGAGTGTGTTGTGGTGAATTAATACTTCCCTGTAGTGAGATTGCTCTGGGAGAGGAACTGATCTCATCATCTGTGATTCTGGAGAATCTCCTCTTAGGCTAATTGGATACTCTAAATTGCCCATAGGTGTGAGTGAATGGTGTGTGTGCCCTGTGACGGATAGGCGGCCTGTCCAGGGTATATTCCTGCCTCTCGCCCAATGCTGGGATAGTATCTAGCACCCCCTGCGACCCTGACCAGGAATAAGGAGCGGCAGTGTAGTATAATGGTTAAGGAACTGGACTTGTAACCGAAAGGTTGCAGGTTCGATTCCCAGGTAGGACACTGCCGTTGTACCCTTGAGCAAGGTACTTAACCTGAATTGCTTCAGTATATATCCAGCTGTATAAATGGATAAATGTAATAAGAAGTTGTGTAAGTCGCTCTGGATAAGAGCGTCTGCTAAATGCCTATAATGTAATGAATAAGCAGATTAGATGAGGGATGGATGTTTCTTGTACCTGCCCCATGGGTTGTAAATAAACCCGGTTTGTGGGGTTATGCGTTTTCAACATGTCAGTGACAGTGCCTTTAATAACCGCATTTGCCTTTTGGAAAATCCTGCATGCCTTTGTGCATAGGCATGCAGTGAACGTATTAATACATTAATGCATTGATAAAATGATCATCAACAACTTCTATTGATGACTGGGATATACCCATTACACAATCGCTGGACAGTGGTTGCACGCAATATTACTAAGTAAAGAAATAAATCGTTGGATTTACTTAAAAAAAAGATTTATAAATATTTTTTTACGATTTAGCCTACCTAATAAAGTAATGTACAGTAACATAATAGCCTAGATGCAATGTCTTCCCCTTAACGAGTTGAAGGCACATATACTTAATAATAGCCCATTACTTGCAAGCACTGTCCAAAGATTTATTTTTTGAGTGCATCTGTCACATGCTGGAAGGATGTGGCCAGGAAGGAGAGAGAATTTAACCTGGAGCACTGGTAGATCTAGAACTGCGGGGAGTTACTTTGTGCTTCCTAATAATTTTGGAGCAGCTGTGCTCACACAAGTAGGCTACAAAATTGTCTTTCTGTCAAAGCAATTATGATCCAAACACTGTCTATCAATGAATCCATCTAATATATTATATTAGTATTATATACCAGACAGTCAATCATAGCCTACTTTTACATATTTTCTTTTTAAGATAGCTCTTTGATAATTGTAAGTAGGCTAGGCAAAGGAAAATAAAACCAATATTTTTTTCAAAGAACATGCACTCATTCTAATATCCATTTTTGTGAAAGATGCTGTATTTTTCATAATCATCTATTGGCGGTGCTAGACATACACTACCTTTTTTGCGGGGAAAAAAATTATTAAGTTTAAACTCTAAGGGCCAGATTCTGAGTTGAGATAAGCATGCGGAAATGGGACTTCTTGAATTCCGTGTAGCTTAAGCTATTTTTGATTCAGACATTTGACTTATCCTCTGTTTTAAGCATCTCTCCAGTAGATAGGCGGCATTACGCGCGCGGGGTGGAGATTTGATGAAAATGAGGCGTGTCTGCAAGTTGTTGAAGATGCGCGTAGTTTTCACTTGATCATTTGGTAGGCGGGCATCAAATTCAGAAAAAAAGGTAGTTTATGTCTAGCGCCGCCAATAGATTATTATGAAAAATACAGCATCTTTCGCATAAATGGATATTAGAATGAGTGCATGTTATTTGAACATACAACCCCAATTCCAAAAAAGTTGGGACAGTATGTAAAATGCACATAAAAGCAGAAAGCAGTGATTTGTGTCAGGATCCTGTACTTTGTCTGTCTGTTTATTCTGTGTATTTATGTTTCCTGATTTTGTTTGCTTATTTCTCTGATCTTTGTTTTATTGTGCTTATTATTTCCCCGCATTACCCTCGCAATTGTCTGTTTATTTTCTCCCGTTTATTCTCGGTGTTTATTATTTTCCTGACTTCGTGTATTGTGTTTAGTATTTTACCATCACTCTCATTCCCTTGTCAGTCCGCGTTCCATGTTTCCCGAGATTCCACTCCCTGTCTTTGTCATTGCACTATTCGGGTGATTTTGGGTACATTCGGGTTTCCTCTGTATTTTGTATCTTGTTTTCTTCCTTCTGGCTTTCTTAATATTTGTATATAATGTAATGTATATATAATACTAATGTACTAATCGTACTAACTGTTAGATTAGATTTAATACTAACCTTAGATTAGATATAATACTAATGTACTAATTATACTAACTGTTAGATTAGATTTAATACTAACCTGCTAACAAACTAACATGTATATAATACTAACCAGCTAACCTACTAACATTAGGGTTTTAGTTTGCTACTAACATTTGCTACCTGCAGCTCTCATTTCCTTCCTCGTTATCCTATCCCTGTATCTATCTATGATTTTGCATTCTCTGCACGTGTCCACTTCCGCGTTCCTCCCCTTCGAGCTGTGCACGTGTCTACCTGCTAACCCCAGGCCATTTGTTATCATTGTGTCTACGTGTATTCCAGTTTGTGTCTTACGTTCCCCCCCCGTTATTGTATTATTGGTCCTTGTTAACCCTCATTGTTCTCACCTGTGTACTCTCCCATTTCCCCTCCTCTGCACACCTGATTCCTTTTGTGTAATCTTCCCCCAGTGTATTGTAGTCTCTAGTTTGCACACGTTCTCTGTCAGACTGCCTTACATTTTTCCCTATGTCGGTGTGTTGCGTCTAGCCTGTGTTTTTTGTACGTCCTTCCGACTTCCGAGCCCCGAGCCTGCTTGTCGTTTTTGTTTTGGTTGCCCTTCTGACACTTTGGTTTTGACTCTTGTTTGTTTTCTTGGACCTCGCCTCAGCCTTTCCCTTGTGTACCTTCTTCAGTGACTTCACTGATTTTGTATTTGGACTGTTGACTATTAGCCTGCCTTCTGATTTTGTACTTTGTCTTTCTGATCACCCGGCTTCTGACCTTGGACTGATTAAACTATTCTTTTGCCTCATCCTGGTCTGCGATTGGGTCCATGTCCTGAACACCCTAACAATTTGTAAATTCTCTTTTACATATATTTAATTGAAAACAGTACAAAGAAAAGATATTTAATGTTTTACCTTATCAACTTTATTGATTTTTGTAAATGTACATGATTTCTGAATTTGATGCCTGCAACACCTTCCAAAAAAGTTGGGACAGGGCCAAAAAAACGACTGGGAAGTTAAAAAAAACACCTGTTTAGGGTAAACAGGTGATGCTATCATGACTGGGTATAAAAGGATATCAAAAGACTCTTGATATTTTATTTTCAGCGATACTATAACCTGTGCATTTGAATGGATCTCTATGGGAATTGTGGGGTGGGACTAGATTAAGCTGTACATTACATGGGAATAGTATGGAATCCATGGTTGGCTTAGTGACTGTAAGTAACCAAGGGTCTGAGGTATCAAACGAGCCTCAAAGCATCACTCTGCTGCCAGATATGCAGTAGATATGGATGGATTACTTGGAGGGTTGTTTCTCTTGGCTTATTTTTCCATAGAGTTCGATAGGAAAATGAGTCAGGAGAAACAACCCTTAAAGTGATCTATCCATATCTACTGCATATCTGGCAGCAGAGTGATGGTTTGAGGCTCATTTGATACCTCAGACACTTGATGACTTACAGCCATTTAGCCAGCAATGGGCTCCATACTATTCCTGTGTAATTTCTAGTTTAATCTAGTCCCACCTCCCAATTTCCATAGAGATCCATTCAAATGCAGAGAGGTTATAGTATCACTGAAAATAAAATATCAAGAGTACAAAAACCTCACAAACATAATTTTTTAGTAGATACCTGGCAACCCGGGGGGCAGGTCCAAGAAACCGTTCATTCGAATATCATGCCCTGTACCACCAAACATTTTGAGATAAATACCTGCGCAACACAAGTTAGAATATGGCGTAAGTCAGCTCGCGTTATATCCGCACAGGAAAGGCACTTAAGCGCATGACTTAAGTTGGCCATCTCTGAATCCGGCCCTGAATACGCCGATCTTGCAGACACGCCTCCTTTTTATCAAATCTGCTCCCCGCACGCGTAATGGCGCGTATTAATAGATGCTTAAAACAGCGGATAAGTTGAATGTCTGAATCACAAATAGCCTAAGCTATTCGGGAGTATTTCGGGAGTAAGTCCCATTTGCGTGTGTTTATCTCAACTCTGAAACTGGCCCTTATTGTGTATGGATTTGACATGTTTAATTGTCCATGCTTCCAAATCAAAAGAGATTTATTTCTATGCTTGCAATATGACTGGAAATTGTAAAACAGTAGAGACCACTAAGCACCCTTAAGAAATTATCTAATGGTTTGTAATGTTTTTTTCAGCAGGGGGGACATTTCGCATTTCATCATCACATGTTTGTTTTCACTGTAAAACCCAGAGGGAAGTGGTTTGAGGTTTATTTAATGTTTTGAAAAGGCTATGTAGAACCCGCACAGCTAGACCAATGAGGGAATAGCTGGAGGGGAAGGAGCAAATATGTTTTTCCTTTGCTGTTGTGATGTCAATAAAAAGAGTTCAGTGATTTATTCTCCGGTCATGTATATATTATAAGTACATTTAAGAAAATACTGAGTCCGTCGCCACGAGTCAGATATGAATGCGCTGCTCCATATCCCGCTTAAAACAGGCCTGAAACGGATCAGTACGATTCTTATAATCTCCGTTCGTAAACGGGGCCATGGTGTCATCACGGATATATCCAACTTATCGTCCAAATGTCAATATTCTAATGGGAGCATTAGAACACTCACACAGGAGCTGAACAACACATCGAATAGATCTATGACCACAAACCGTAAGCGTAACAGTTACAATTGGTTTACTCTTAACCATATAAAATATAATTTAGAATTTTACTTTAATCATGCGTGAAGCTCAGAGTGTTTACACTCGACTCATCCTTGTATGCCACCATTACTCAATATATGCTCCCGGGATTAGCACTATTGCCGAATCTCAGTTAGGTGGAGAACATAGAGGTTGGGGGTCTGGCCGACACAATACATGTATTATATTTTACATAGATAGTTGCGAGCCCCGGTCGGCGGGCACTCAGAGGACTCCTTAAGGCTAACTTGACAAGAACCGACGTATAACGTCCAGGGGCTCTCTTCGCGTCAAATTCCCAGAGCCGTGCCTCAACCAATCCGTACGGGCCGAACTCGGTCGCCTACCCAACTTAAATACTCCACATACTGTACCACACCACTGATCAGTTGGTCATTGGTCAGAATTGTTCCCCTGAGTATTCAGTCGTAACTTAGGCTGGAAAAGGTAGAAAATGGATTAGTCATGGAGACCACGCAAGTTAAAATAATAAGAATTTATTCACAGGCAGGTAGGTCATTATCTTAAAATTAGATCAATTACAAAACATACAAATTAAGAATAGAAAACACAGAGTAAATATCTTACCCGGCCTGCTTTAACTACACACACATACATACATAATCTGCACTGTGTGGGAGATCAGTTACGATTCTCCAAACACAAACACAGAGTATACACGGAGTCTGCACGGTGTGGGAGATCGGATGCGATCTTCCCTACCGAAACTACACAATCTGCATGGTGTGGGAGATCGGGTACGATGCTCCCTACCGAAAATACACAATCTGCATGGTGTGGGAGATCGGTTACGATGCTCCAAGATAAGTGTGTCTTCCTTTCTTTTAAGCCAAATCCTGCGTTTGAACCAGGCATAAATTAACCTGGAGGTGTGGTCGAATCGGGAATCTAAACCCCCACTGTTGCTGAGTAGTGTGAAGGGAAAAGGAGTTGATTACCAGAGAGGACATTCCAGTATTACAGTTTTTCCTGAGTTATTGGAACTATGTTTTATTAAACTCCATTTGGTATGAAATGTATCTCATTTGATTCCTTGATTTTACTGGATTACATCCATACCAAACAGCTTACCATTGTGATTATTATTAACAGATTAAATATTATTATGTTGCAGTTGTCATGAAAATTCCCTTCTGATGAATCATTTTACATGCAATTCCTGTTACTACTACATAAGACATAATGTAACAATATAAGAATCACATGTGCAATGTTAGTAAGTTTTACAGGGTCTGTTGACCATTTAAACTGAGTCTTAATCCAGGAGAGAAGGGGGGTGCAATGAACTGAGGTGTCAGCCTGAGAGACGGGACAGATCCCAGATGTATTGTTTTGGCCAGGGGCTTAATGGCCTCTTCTGCCATAAGTGCCCCTAGAACACACAAACACACCCATGACCAAACAGTCCAACTTCCTCCTATCACAGTCACTTCCAGGTGAGAACATCCTTGAGAACAAATGGGATGAAAACCCAAAGGAAGTCAGAGTTATATTGTTTCATTACAAGGCCCTCTGGTCCTTTGAAGCATCTTCACACATGGCAGCCTTTGACTCCCCTCTTACAGCTCCCCCCTCTGGCCCAGTGGGGGACACTTCAGAACGTCCTCCCGAGGGGTCATGGACAATTCCCCAACTGGATTCCTTCGGATCCTCAGAGTCGTAGGGCTGCCTGTGGGGAGAACTGGAGAGGCTGAGACCAAGTGTTGTAGGGGGGTAGTTTGGATGTTGGATGGTGTGAAGAAGGGAACTTCACACCACAGGTCACGTGTTGCACCAAGCCCATTAGCTCAGTCAGAGCCCGCGTTCTTCCTTCCCCCATCCGCGGGGCTGTGCAGAGGCTGGAACTTAACACAGAGGTGTGATGGTAGGGAAAAGGTTGCAAAACATTATAGATACAAATGATGTAGTTGGGAGTTTCATGACAACTGGGTTATGTTTGAAATTAAATTTTTGTACCTCTCATGGTAATATACATTATGATTTTAGATCAACTTGATTTGGCTGAATTAAAGAAAAGGAGACAAAACCTAACACATCTTGTGCAGCAGATTATTAAAGTATTAATTATTATAATTATTATAATTTATTTATTTATTTATTTTCTATTTGGCATCAGTACATCATTCTGGAGCATATGTTCTGCAGGCTAAGCCACACTCGATGGTATGGGTTTAATGGAATAGTGGATGTCTAGTGGAGAGAAACGCCTGCGCTTCAGACCAAATTTCCTTTATGATATTTATATTGTTCTTAGTGAGATGTTAGAAATCAGTGGCCACCTGATTTGTTACTTATATTGAATCAGAAGTTAAATCATCGAGCCGTGACTGTAGCCATGCAGGAATTTAATTAATTTTCCCACAATGCATTACATATGCTGACAGGTGTTTGAAATGTTAAACCGTACATGGGCCATTATAAAAGTTATGTAATAAAAATATTATGATCAAAAATAATAGTATAAAAGTAAAAATGTTAAACACACATGAAACATAGTTTATGACATAAAAGTTTAAAAGATGTTGAATTATGGAATGACTACCCAGACCTGACAGAGACAGGGAAGTTAGTTTTGAATTCATTACACACACATTGTACATATAACATTCTATAGTTATATTATATTCTATTGTCCTCTATTACCCCCCTCTTGATGCTTGAAATCATGAGGTGGTAATAGCTTGATTTTTCAGACACAGAAAACAGTTTAAATTAAGCAATCATTCATTATTAATGCTATTAGTTTATGTTTGTTAAAAACATTGAATATAGGAAAACTCATGTTTTTGCACCAAGAAACACATATGTTTGAATTTACATTGTGTCCTATATGTGCTGCAGTTATGTGGTTTTGGGATGTGTGTTGAGCGAATCTAAGGTGTTATTCTGAATTGGATGGGTGGATCCTTTTACACTAATACATGTGTTGTAAAATATGCTCTGGTGCTACACCAGGGGGCTTGTTTAGGGTTAAGGCTCCCTAAACGAGGTGCGCATGTTTTATGGCCCCTTCCAGTACTTCCACCCATCTTACGCAGAACTCAGCATATTCCTGGCGCTGAAAAGGAGAGAAACCTATGCAGGGTTATTGTCTGCATAGTTCAGGTCTTGTACTGGGTAAATGATTATAGCCAGTTATTGATGATTGAAAAACAAAAATCATACACTCTGACGACTGTAGGCTCACTGCTTTTTAAAGAAAGATATTCCACAAGACAGGTAGAAAGAAGGGTAGAGAAAACATAAAGAGAAAGAAAGTAAGGAGATAGAAATAAAAGAATACAGAAAGAGACAAATAGAAAGAAAAGAAAGAGCGAGACAAATGGACAAAAGACCAATAAGCCAGTCTGTGCTAGAAAATGACCCTATTTCAGCTTTTAAATGAAAGGCGCAAATATGGAATAAACTTAAAGAAGAAATTGCTTCTTCTTCTTCTATTTATTAATTAATTTATTTATTTATTTAATTAGTTATTTATTTATTTATTTATTTAGTTAGTTAGTTATTTATTTAGTTATTTAATTGAGGAAAACTATTCTCCCAAACTGTAAAACCATTTAAGACTCCTGCCTAGAAAGACTTTCTTAGTAGTCCCAAACACTTTGCCCTGCAGGAACAGACTATGCTGGCCCTAATTAAGGCAAGTGAAAACTCAGCTGGCTTTTGTTTCACTTTATGGCACTGACTGGTTTATTGACATCAGACAGACATTCTAGCACAGGATTTTGTGCTAGAGGAAATTTACACAGAAATACATCCATGTGATTTAAAAATCATACCTCAGTTAATTTAATTGTCACACAAATAGGTATGTTGGTGAATTCCAACATTTCCTAAATGACATGTGTCCACTTCCGCGTTCCTCCCCTTCGAGCTGTGCACGTGTCTACCTGCTAACCCCAGGCCATTTGTTATCATTGTGTCTACGTGTATTCCAGTTTGTGTCTTACGTTCCCCCCCCGTTATTGTATTATTGGTCCTTGTTAACCCTCATTGTTCTCACCTGTGTACTCTCCCATTTCCCCTCCTCTGCACACCTGATTCCTTTTGTGTAATCTTCCCCCAGTGTATTGTAGTCTCTAGTTTGCACACGTTCTCTGTCAGACTGCCTTACATTTTTCCCTGTGTCGGTGTGTTGCGTCTAGCCTGTGTTTTTTGTACGTCCTTCCGACTTCCGAGCCCCGAGCCTGCTTGTCGTTTTTGTTTTGGTTGCCCTTCTGACACTTTGGTTTTGACTCTTGTTTGTTTTCTTGGACCTCGCCTCAGCCTTTCCCTTGTGTACCTTCGCCAGTGACTTCACTGATTTTGTTTTTGGACTGTTGACTATTCGCCTGCCTACAGATTTTGTACTTTGTGTTTCTGATCACCCGGCTTCTGACCTTGGACTGATTAAACTATTCTTTTGCCTCATCCTGGTCTGCGATTGGGTCCATGTCCTGAACACCCTAACAATTTGTAAATTCTCTTTTACATATATTTAATTGAAAACAGTACAAAGAAAAGATATTTAATGTTTTACCTTATCAACTTTATTGATTTTTGTAAATGTACATGATTTCTGAATTTGATGCCTGCAACACCTTCCAAAAAAGTTGGGACAGGGCCAAAAAAACGACTGGGAAGTAAAAAAAAACACCTGTTTAGGGTAAACAGGTGATGCTATCATGACTGGGTATAAAAGGATATCAAAAGACTCTTGATATTTTATTTTCAGCGATACTATAACCTGTGCATTTGAATGGATCTCTATGGGAATTGTGGGGTGGGACTAGATTAAGCTGTACATTACATGGGAATAGTATGGAATCCATGGTTGGCTTAGTGACTGTAAGTAACCAAGGGTCTGAGGTATCAAACGAGCCTCAAAGCATCACTCTGCTGCCAGATATGCAGTAGATATGGATGGATTACTTGGAGGGTTGTTTCTCTTGGCTTATTTTTCCATAGAGTTCGATAGGAAAATGAGTCAGGAGAAACAACCCTTAAAGTGATCTATCCATATCTACTGCATATCTGGCAGCAGAGTGATGGTTTGAGGCTCATTTGATACCTCAGACACTTGATGACTTACAGCCATTTAGCCAGCAATGGGCTCCATACTATTCCTGTGTAATTTCTAGCTTAATCTAGTCCCACCTCCCAATTTCCATAGAGATCCATTCAAATGCAGAGAGGTTATAGTATCACTGAAAATAAAATATCAAGAGTACAAAAACCTCACAAACATAATTTTTTAGTAGATACCTGGCAACCCGGGGGGCAGGTCCAAGAAACCGTTCATTCGAATATCATGCCCTGTACCACCAAACATTTTGAGATAAATACCTGCGCAACACAAGTTAGAATATGGCGTAAGTCAGCTCGCGTTATATCCGCACAGGAAAGGCACTTAAGCGCATGACTTAAGTTGGCCATCTCTGAATCCGGCCCTGAATACGCCGATCTTGCAGACACGCCTCCTTTTTATCAAATCTGCTCCCCGCACGCGTAATGGCGCGTATTAATAGATGCTTAAAACAGCGGATAAGTTGAATGTCTGAATCACAAATAGCCTAAGCTATTCGGGAGTATTTCGGGAGTAAGTCCCATTTGCGTGTGTTTATCTCAACTCTGAAACTGGCCCTTATTGTGTATGGATTTGACATGTTTAAATGTCCATGCTTCCAAATCAAAAGAGATTTATTTCTATGCTTGCAATATGACTGGAAATTGTAAAACAGTAGAGACCACTAAGCACCCTTAAGAAATTATCTAATGGTTTGTAATGTTTTTTTCAGCAGGGGGGACATTTCGCATTTCATCATCACATGTTTGTTTTCACTGTAAAACCCAGAGGGAAGTGGTTTGAGGTTTATTTAATGTTTTGAAAAGGCTAGAACTATTTAAAGTAGTAGGACTGGGAATATCTGACTAAAATCTATACTTTTCTGTCATGGGAGGTATGTTGTGAAACAATATAAAGTTCTGTAATAGGGGTGAACAGAGATATGTCCAGACATTGTAATTTACTACTGCATGTCACTGAGCACATGGGTACACATATGCAGTCATGCAATGGATAAACACCTGCCCAAAGAAACACACAAAACAACTCCTTTCTGGAGATTTTCCAGCTGCTGTGGAGAAACTTGGCATTCTTTGCCCAAATTTAGGTATCAACTTTTCTGGATGTGCATTTGCCTGAGGAAGCCCCAGGGCTTTACTGAAAAGACGGTGAGTTAAAGTAACATTCTGTTAACTGTGAATGGGGAGGATGGGGGAGGGCATGGATGAGTTCCTAGAAGTGAGATGGGGACTCAGATCAGGAAGTGAGTAAGTCTACACTGTGAGTCGTAGTACGTATGTTACCAGGAAATGGCACTTTGTGTGCATGGGCACAAGTGTTAGTTCCACTCTAGTGAAGATCTTCACTCACAACGGAATAATCTTTGACGTCTTCAGTTTGTTGTTAGGTCATCATTTAAAATGGCACAATCTGGAACATTTTGTCAAACTGTATTTAAAATTTTAAATGTGTAACTTATTTAATTTAATTTAAGATTTATTTGTCAGGGACAGTACACATCAATCAACATTTTAGTTCACACTTCAATGCAGATGCATCAGAGTTAACCAACAGGCTAATTTACATCTGTAGTCCCCGAGTAGGTCAACAACATAACAATGACAATAAAGTTAAAAAATAAAAAAACTGTACATTATGTTAGGAAACATTAACAGTACAGCTACATTAAAAAGAGTCAGTGAATGCAAAGTCCACACATGAATAGATGGAGGTGGTACACACAGGAGATTTAGTTATGGGTACAGCTCTGGTGTTCTTTGAGCCAGTTTTTCAGAGGTTTTTTGAACAGTCCAAGGGTAGTGCAGGTCCTTACATTTGTGGGCAGAGTGTTCCAGTGCTGCGTGGCTTGGACAGAGAAGGCTGAACGTCCAAAAGTACTCCTCCTAAACGGAACAACGCAGTCCCCTCTGGATGTGGACCTTGTGGGTCTGCCATTGTCCTTTCTGGCCACTAACTGACTCATTGGTGGGGGGGTGGCTGCAGAACCGTGAAGGATTTTAAAAACAAGTTAGGCGTCATTATACAGTCTAAGACTGTCCAGGGTGAATCGATTATACTTTTGAATAATGTGACAGTGGTGATATCTGTGAGGCTTCTTGTCCATGATCTTTAGTGCTTGTTTATCGAGGGACTCGACTGTAAAGTGGTTGATTCTGCTTGCGACCAACTTGTGATGCAGTATGACAGATGGGAGAGAACCATTGCGTGCATGTATAGCAGGGCTGCTTCCGTTGACAGGTAGGAACAAATTAATCTGAAATTGGCAAGACCAAACTTCACAGTATGGATAACCTTCTTTATGTGTTTTTTGAATGTTAAATTTGAATCCAAAATGATGCAGAGGTATTTGAATTCTGATACCACCTTAAGTTTTTCACCGTTAAACAACACATCCGGCAGATAGACCAAGGTAGTTGTTTTGGAGAAAAACATGCAAACGGTCTTATTAACATTCAGGTGGATGACTGGTTCAGCCAGTTTGATACAGGATACTTACAATATTCCTATTAACCTTGCCTGTCAGGCTCGTAACTTTGAGTCTGACCAACATTTCCCTCCGGTATAGTATGATCATTTACTTGGGTGATGTGATTTGCTCATGAACCGATGTTGCTACAAACAAGTAGTATTAGGCAGGATGGCCGTTTAATGCTGGAATGTTCTCTGGTGGTGTTTCGGTCAATGATGTGCCAACTAGCCAAGCTAGTTAATCTTATAACTATCCAGTTTCACGAGCCTAGTATAGTACGTGCAAAATTCATGGGAAATGATGGATTTTGACAGAAGGGGGAATTATCAATAAATCAATCAGATTCTATTCATGTAGTGCATTTTACAAAGAAGACGTCACAATATGCTAAACAGTAACGCTGGAATAAACCCGAGCAAAGCAAACCAGAGTAGACAGTGGCAAGGAAAAACTCCCTGGGTGGCACTTAGAAAGAACCCTTGGGATGAACCAGATTCAAGAGGTAGAGGCCATCCTCCTCTGGCCGGCTCAGGTTGTGGTTTCATAGAAATAAGGCCAAGCAATTATCAGTCCACAGGGCAGAGGTGGTAGTCCTGAGGTGGGGTGGATAGGCAGACAGCCCAATTGGTGGGAGTGGGAAACAAAGAATAGGGAGTTAAGGAAGAGCGATGGGTAGAAAGCAGATACAGAGATGAGAGTGGGCAGCATATAATCCCTGCGAGGAGTTTGACAACATAACTACTAGGACAGACAGAGAATCCACACAGGCATGAGAGTGGTAAGAAACCTACCAAGCCCACAAGTGCCTGTTACTAGTTATGGATGCATTAGTAAATGCATCATAGGTTTGAAACCTTGAAATGAAACATATGTGGGGGCTACAATGACAGTGAGTCAGAGCACATGCCGTTTATGGAAAATCCCTGCAAAAAAATCCCTGCCTGGGAATTTTCCAGCTTTATGACTGACTATATTTTCTGGTTTTTCAGTCCCCCCCCCCCCCCCCCCCCCGCCCCCGAACAGTGTGAATTCCGACTTAACAGAGACCGAGAGTTATGAAAGTTAAAACAGGTTCCAATAAATATGATTCATTTAAGAGCATAATTCACGATCGCAATGTGCAAGTGCACCGGATAAAGCGGATAAGGCAGGGGAAATACCCAGACATGTGTGATTTGTGTCTTTACACCTGTGGGTCCACCCACATTAACCTGTCTACTCTCCTATCACGGGAACTGACCACTTTCATGCCACTCTATAGAGCAAAAGCTGCCTGTAACCCAAATGCCCTGCTCCAAATGAAGCTTTGAGAGTCTCCAGACTCCATCGCCTGTCAAGCCACTCCAACTTACAAGGCCATGTAAGGCAAGAAAATCAAACGCCTGACAGTCCTGCCATTAACCTGTCCAGCGCTTTGTGAGGGTGCAACTTAAAAAAAAATATATATATAATAAAAAAAATGCACCAGATAATGTTCAGATGCTCAAACTCGGCGTTTACTCTGTGAGAATATGGCAGTTCCGGAGGCTCCGCTGTGTTTCCCCAGCCAATGGCACAAACATGCCGAGTCCACCGCAGCCTGAACGTTCTGTGCGTCTGCTGCGGTTCTCGCTTTGCACTCATAGCTGTCTTTTTTTTTTTTTCTTTTTTTTTTTAAATAGGAGGGGGCTGATGACGTGGGAGGCATGGGTTTGCTTCCCCTTTCAGTACTTTACCAATATGATCTCCCAGAAATGCCTGAGCAGTGTTGAGAACCACTTTCTTTCTCTCTCTCTGTCTGTCTCTCTCTCTTTCTCTTAGATACTCATCGCAGGCCACCATATAACTGGTAATTAATAACCGGCTTTAAACCATTTTCACGTTCATTGTGGTTACCATGTTTGCATCTGGCCATGGGCACAGCTGTGGATGGAGGCGCATGTAGGTGACGCTCGGGACCAATAGGGCACGCTGAACGGAGCTGAGATCGGGGCCTCAAGGCCCTGGACCTTTTGGAGAGGGAACAAAAATTCTGGGTAATCCTGAGACCCCAGTCAGGAACCATCTGCCATCAACAGCACTGTCACTCAACAGGTGAGCGCACGTTTCCTTATCATTGAACAGGTGTTTCATTATGATAATCACACATTGTTCAGCCTGCGTGGTACAGATGCCTTGAAAAGCATTCAGTCAAAGTATTTATGGAAAATAATAATGTAATATAATTTTTTTTTACATTAATAATGTTTATTTATTTATTTTTAATCCATGTATGGTTTTCAAACCTGAAGTTAATTCACCAAGTATACTGTGTCATAGTTAGTTCAAAGGCTAATTTTCATCTTTAGTCCCTAGGCATCTTTGCACAATATGACAGAAATATTTTAGATTCGAGTTTTTAGGCTAGGGCTTCTCAGAAATGAAAATCTTCTGCTACCTCAAACTCTTCCGAGACATCATCTATGGCACTGCACTGGGTGCCCTCAGACGGCTTTCGCAGACTAATCTACTGAGATTAAAGGTGCAGGCGTATTTCATATATTGCTTTAACGTAACTGAAACAATAACTTATTTCAAATAAAACCACCCTCAGTAACATAAGGTCACATACTGTGACACATACTGAGAAACTCAGTAAAAAGTACTCATTTTCTAAACCTTAAAATATTTCTCACAGTACATTGAGTACAGTTCAGAGCTATCATTTCTCTCCTTCCTTGGAGATCTGGTAGTTATTTGATAGTGAACAACACATACTACTAAACAAATTGTACAATATAAAGATTATATATATTATCTATATATAAAGATTATACATATTATATATATATAAAGCCACATCCTCAAACTTTTCCAGGCTGAAATAATGTCCACAAAACAGATTACAGAAAGGAAAACCCACCTTTTCTCATCGTTTTGTTTCTTTAGTCCAACAAATTGGCTGCGCTCGACAAAATGGATTCTTGGAATGTTATTGTTTTAAAACAAACTGAAATGTCAAATCCACATCTGTGTGTCCTCAGAGTTGATTAAATGATCTGTAATTGAAGTATTCCAGCCACTGCTGTCTCCCTCCAATTCTGTTTGTTAACCTGACTTTATTTCTGTGATAAATAATTAGATTTAGGTAATGGATCCACATCTTTTGTCATAGCAACCTAAATGGAGAAAATACTAGGACTGATCTGGTCTTGGGTAAAGAAGGACTGCAGAGGCCTGTTGTTGTGTACCGGCTCAGTAATGTTGTTTTCTTCGGTGACACCACTGGGGTTTGTCCTGAAGAATAACATGATTTAAGAAAAAAAAGAGAAAAAACAGATGCTTATACCAAATGCTTATACCTCCCTGTACAGTCGTGTTCTCATAAGCTCACTCTCACTCACACACACAACAATAAAACAGAGTTTAATGCAGTTCACACAGTTGCCAGATTAATTTAAATCATTTTATAAAAGGTTTGTCAGGAAAATAAAATGTTTACCGCTAGCCCGTAGCACCTTGGATGCACTGCACGTGTTATGCTTGACTAACAACATCCTGGAAATCTTTATTTTTGCAAGATTGTGGCGAAGAGTTTCATGGGAATATTTCTCTGCATGCCTCAGATGGCGGAAAAATAGGGGAAGACTACTAATCACGTGACTCATCCTCTGAAAATACCACAGCAGACCACCGTGGCCTCTCACCCCTTATGGAATTGTAATATACTGCAGCATATTTTAAATATATTGTGACGATAATTTTTATATATTTACCATACTGCAGTATATTCTTTTTCCATAAGGGACTAGCTGGCTGACAACCTCTCTGGATATTTCCCTCCTCACTTTTTGGTGCGAGCAGGACGTCTGCTTGAAATGTGCTGAGGTTCCATCAGGGGAAATATCAGATAACTCAGGGATGCTTTCCTTCATGAAGGGAAGGATGGTGTCGATGAAATTGTATGGAGATGGTCCATAGGAATCTATAGGACATTTAAACCCCACACTGTACAAAAATAAATGTCAAGGCCTTACTTCACTAAATTTTTTAGTTTTGAGCTTAAGTTAGATTTTTTCAGTTATGATGAAAACTAGCATTCATTAGTTCAGAAAACAATTGAATTGTTAGAAAAACAACACTCAATTTGAAGTTTTTCCGACAATGAAATTTTCTGAAAAACAACTAATGAATGTTAGTTGGCATAACTTTACTTCAAAATGACGAGTGACGTAAGTCGCCTTGAAATTGTGAGTATTCTCAAATTTTTGAGAATGACCTTGGCACGTGGGTAGGGCTTCCTGCTTGAAATGTGCTGAGGTTCCATCAAGGGAAATATCAGCACCTTGTTGTTAATATCCAATTTCCAATTTCACTGTGGCAGCGTTATAGTAAGTGTTGTGCAGCATTTACCAAACTGTGGGTTGTGACCCATTGCTGGATAGTGGGAGAGGTTGCTGTAAAAATAACATGCTGCAATAGAACTGTTTCAATTGCCACTCATACCTGCCCATTTAAACACTGCACCTATTACTTGAACTGAACATGCAGTTTTGAACGCAGTATGTTCGTCTACGTCTGGAATAAGGAGTGTGTTCCAGGGAATGTATTGGCCTATTGAGGGGCTTATGAAGTTTGGGACGGGGCAGAACAGGGTCTCTATGGTGGAGTTATACTCTTCGCTCTGCTCACACTAAGGCTTCTAAGGCCTTACAGCACAGCACAGAAAACTTTGTGGTTCACCGCCTTACGTGCTGATATGTACGTTAGTGGTGCAGTACAAAGGAAATTCATTCTGATCCTATAGATGTTTACTTGGTAACATAAGGTAACGATTGACGACTTATTTACCTTCTAAGCGTGTGAATGCTCCCGAACCAGCCTGGAAAAATGCACCCCACGTCTTTAGGAAACCACCAGTACTTTTCACTGATGTGTTTCCATTTCCTTGTTCACTACTTGTTGCTGACACATTTGCTTTGCCAAACTGAGGCTAAAGCTTTTTTATATGCTCATGTTCTGCAGTGCTTTTGATTCTGCTTCTAAAATGCGACTAAAAAACACATGCGACTAAACACACACACACACACACACACACATTTATGTACACAAATACAAGCACGCACGCGCACACACACACCAGAGAGGACGGAATTTATTATTATTATTATTATTATTATTATTATTAGGACTTTTTGGAAAATCGCTGGCAAAATTTTGATCAGATCTTCATTTATTTAATATTTCTTTGTGACACTTCAGTTTTTCACAGAACTGTCTAATCTATTTAATCTATTGTAGGCCCAGAGAGATACGTTAACCATGACCAACACATCAGACAACAGCACATCAGACAACAGCACATCAGACAACAGCGCCTGTGTGAACATACCAGCCAGCAGGATCAGTGATTTGCTGATGGGCATATACATCCTGGCCTTCGTGCTGGGTCTGATCTTCAACCTCCTAACTTTGGGGCCAATCCTACGCCAGGTGTGCAGCCACAATGTGCTGGGGGTCTACCTGCTGAACCTGTCTGTCTCCGACCTGCTCTACATTTTCACCATGCCCCTCTGGATCTACTATTACAGGACCGACCACCAGTGGAAACTGGGGCTGGAGGCCTGCAAGGCCGCCGGCTTCTTCTACTACTCTAACATGTACGTCAGTATCTACCTGCTGTGCTGCATTTCGGTAGATCGCTGCCTGGCCATCACCTACCCCCTGAAGGCCAAAGTCTTCCGCCGTTCCCGCTACGCCTGGGCCATCTGCTTCTTGGTGGCTGCTGTGGTCATGGCCTTGCACATCCTGGTGCTGGTCATGGAAGGTGAACCCCTGGACGGAGACAAGCGCTGCTATGAGAGCTACCCCCTGACTAGCACTGTGGCACTTTTCAATGTGATCCGGGTGTGTCTGGGCTTTGTGGGTCCCCTCCTGGTCCTGGGGTTCTGCTATGCGCAGATCTTCTCCAAGGTGCGGCGCAGCTGCGGGGTAGACGAGCAGGTCAAGCGCAAGGTCAAGCTGCTGTCCATTGGTGTGATGGTCATCTTTGCGGTCTGCTTTGCCCCCTACCACATCCTGCTCCTGGTGCGCTCCTTGGTTTTCTTCTGGACGGAAAAGCAGAAGAACTGTGCCTTCGAGGGGCAGGTGCACTTCTACTTCTCCTGCACGCTAGCCATGTCCAGCCTCAACAGCGTGGTGGACCCACTGCTCTACGTGCTGTCCAGCAATGGGGTGAAGGAGGAAATACGCCACTGCTGCTGGCTGGACAGGAACACACGCCTGAAGCCCACGGGCACCCGCCACCTGTACCAGCAGAAACAGGTCTGCCTCACCAGCCTGACGTAATCCCATCAACGCATGTGTGAGAATGACTCTGCTCGCGCCTACGCGAGAGGGAGAGCCACACCACGTGCCTATATCCTCCTGTCTGCGTCTAGTGCGTGTGCAAGGTTGGCCTGCATATTTTAACAGGAAGGGAAATCTGAAGGAGGATGTATGCAGATGTGTTTTTAGGTACACGGCTTGGAAGTCAAGCTAGAGCTGGAGAGTGGGAAAGGACAGAAACTCTCCCAGGAGATTCTCCATAGAATCTATTCAAGCACCCTGTCAAGTGATCCGCCACATTGTTATGATGCTTCAGGGACACAATGAATTATTCATATAAGTGCCTTTCTGCACAAGCCCTCACATGATGTTATCGGTATAGTTGAACTGTGATATCACTTGAAACCATCTCTGCGGGTAAATAGATGCTTTTAACGTGTGAAATGACACTCTTTGTGTGTAGTCTCTCTTTTTGTATTGCCTTTTAAAATGCCCAAAATATGAGTGACATTATGGTCCAAGCTTTTTTTACAGTGATATTGTGTGTTTTTTTAGTTTTTTTTTTACAGGATTTCTGTGTTAGTAATTCTACCGATTTTATGGCAATAGATTGGCTTTTTAAAATGAAACAAAGACTGAAAACAGTTCAGCTGTTAGCCCATAATTAATAACCCATACTTATTGTGTTAATAAGCTCTTGTAAATGTATGGATATCAATAGTCTGCCAACAATATTTAATAGAGTTCATGTTTAAATGTATTCGTAAAAGACAAATAAATTCAAGTTCCTGTGAACAGATTCCTGAAGTATTACCTTTTACATCACATTGAATTAAAATGCGGGGGTCTATTCACAGCAGTGAGAGTTATATCCCATTACTTATGTCTGAGAACACCCGTTGATCGATGGCAGGTGACCCAAAATATTTCAACAAAAACTTGCACTACCAGGTAAATCCCTGTGGGGTCACTGTTGGCATTGGATTGTCGCAATCTCCAATTAGTAATCAATCAAGCTTGATTTGTGTGGTTTCTCTGAAAAAGACATTCTATCTCTGTTAACAGGTAATTGGTTGATTCATTTCCTCAGTCTGGGTTACCCCCTCTGCTGATCTAGGGAGGTTGACTAGTTAAGCGTAATGTATCACGGAGTATTGCACCCGTAGAACTATGTCTTAAAGGGTAAGTTCGCTATTTTGGACCTTGGACCCTATTTGCGGTCCGTCTTCCATGAACCTGACCCATGAAGTCCATTTTTTCGCTGATCGGTCCAGTATTGAGTTCGGTACAGATTTCCTGTAGGCTCTCACTGGGCTACAATGGAAGTGAACGGGGCAATCAGAAATGTTCGATAAATGTGCTTTCATGTACAATAAATGAGACGGGAAGCTCAGGGTGTATTGTTACCGGTCTCAGTATGCTCTCCTGTGAAATGTATCTCAATCCGAACATTTTTACGTGCTTGGCATGGCTTGGAAGTAAGCATTTCTCTGTTGCTTGTTTGCGCTGCACTCGCGGAGTACTATGTGTCGGGGGTAGGGGAGCGGGAAGGTGTGCCGGCCGTTTACGAAACTATCTAGCTGAGCAGTCTGCGTTTGTTTACCTGCAGCAACGTAGGCTACAATTTCCACAAAAAAACTTGGATGATGGATGACTATAATGATTACGAAGACGAAGAATTCGATTTTGACTTTGACGTTACTGGCTACAGATTTGAGCCAGAATACACGGACACGGAACTACAAGAGATGGATGATAAGAGAGCAAGAGAAGAGAGAGAGGCTGAAGTTGCGCAGGTAATGTTAAGTCGCTGCCGAGGCTAGACCAAGAATTTCGGGGGACTTTTGGTGTTCTTGCAAGAGGTGCAAGCAGATGCCCAGAGAGGAGGAAAGTTTGTGTTGTAGGGAGTGGGATCTGTTGCTACCGAATGCCATTGAAAACCTGGATGTATCCGTGGATGACACTGGATCATCTCCATTGATTACCATTACACTATGACTGCCAACAGATATGTGATAGATGAGAACTTTGGACAGGACACCATGCGTCAAGCATTTGTAAATAAAACATTATAGAATTGTAAAAAGTTATAGTTGATGAACGTTTCCGACAGTTTTGTTACAAGAAAACAACTTATGTCAAGCTCGGATTTTGTTAGTTGGTATTGAGTGCTGGGTCAGAGGACGCGCTCAAAAAAAATAAAAATGTTAGTAACGTTATAGCTAAATATAACTTACCTCCGCTCCGGTGCTTGATAGTGCTGCAGGTCCGACACGAGGAACAGCTGTGTTCTTTAGAAACCAGTGTTTTGCTTCTGATTTGCGGTTACAGAAATCAGTAGCGTCGAAATGCGCTCCACAAACTCGCGAGTCTGCCAAACGGAGTTGATTGACTGGAGTGTTTATGTCGATCCGTAAGACAACCAGCCAAAGTCTCAATCTTTCTGGGTCAGAGAACGGGAGCCTGTGAAAACTGGTATTTGAGCGTCCAGACATTTTATTCCCACAACCGGGGACTGCACATTCGCGCACCATTGCTGTGATGAATTATTACAAATGATGATTACAAAAACTGCGTTACAAATATTTCTGCTGTAGGCTACTAGCTAGTAAACTCCAACGGGAGGTCAGGATTTGTGATCAACTGCTTTTCAAGCGCCCCCCCCCCCCCCCCCCCCCCCCTCTCTACAACGTAGCTAGACTGCGGAAGTTTACAGTGCGAGGTAGTGCGGTCGGAGAAATAGTTCTGTTTCAAATGGAACTGTTGTTTCAACGTTCGGTTTGCGTTTGCGATAGCCTACATTTCACAGGAGAACATACTGAGACCGTAAGAATACACACTGAGCTATAAAAGCACATTTATCGTTGTTTTTCCATAACATTTCTGATTGCCCCGTTCACTTCCATTGTAGCCCAGTGAGAGCCTACAGGAAATCTGTACCGAACTCAATACTGGACCGATCAGCGAAAAAATGGACTTCATGGGTCAGGTTCATGGAAGACGGACCGCAAATAGGGTCCAAGGTCCAAAATAGCGAACTTACCCTTTAAGTTAGATCATCTCCGCATGACGTTTATACATGTTGAGAACGGGGGTTGCCAATATTACCTTCTCGGGTCCCTGAGCCTTTTTAGATAGGCTATACCTTATGAAGTGGCCTCTTCTGCAACCTCTGAGATAAACGCAGACATCTAGTCAGCCGTGAGAGGTGTACATAAACGGCAGTTTGTAGCACCCAGTGGAACCAGCGCATCCAGTTCAGAGAACAGGCTCAAGAGTACGGAGTACTTTAACAAATCAAATGTAAATTTTACATCACAATTAGATATTAATAATTAAATAGGAGTCAGATACATGAGTATAGAATCAGTGTTGGTGGCTGACAGTCAATATAATGCACACAGGCTGCCTTTTTGGATAAGCTGGGGTCAGCCTGCAGGCCAGATTTAGAGCGGGAGGCAAAGTGGTACTATTGCCTCTGACATGTGTTCAATTATCAGCTGATCCCGCTAAAGAAGCAGTCTCATCCGGTTGTAAGAACGGTAATATTTCAGAATTCTTACCTTTTCCCACAGCAACAGCGGAAAACATCACGCTTAAACCTTCACTCCGAGCTATTCCGTCATTGGTCTTGCTGCACGGGATTTACAGAGGCATGCCCCATACCTATACAGCACAGAGCATTTGGCACTTTTCAGGGTTTCCTACAGAAGTAACCACAATGACCATAGACTCTCAGCCCTTAAAAACATTAACTTCTGTGTGTTATGACCACATGTAACCACACAGCATTCAGATACAACTTCACACATCCACGCAATAAAGCCCCAAACTTGGGTTATTTTCCCGTTTTTCTCCTTCCTCTTCCGCTTCTTCTTCTTCTTCCTATTTTTCCTGCCAAACTGCCTACCTCCATCATGATGTTATCCAATGGGGAGAATTATTCTTTGATGGTCCATATACCTGCTCATCAAGCTTATCGGCCAATAAAAACACTTAATACTAATGTTTTTTAATGTTAATATAGCTAATGGCTTCATGCTTTCCAAGAAGCTACTGTGGCCTAATGGTTAGAGTTCCTGTCTCACACACAGGGGATTGTGGGTTCGAGCCCAGCAGGGCATATGCTTATTTTCCACAAAAACAATGTGCAACTGTTAAGTACTTTTCATTTATTAGACTGTTATTATTTTCACATTAACACATTAACATATTTTTATTGCAAAGGCAAAAGAGGTTTCCAATATTAACTGTTCAATGTTTCACTTGTACTATATCACACCCTCCCCAAACCGGACGCTTGCTCTTGTCTGGTTTGGGGAGGGTGTTAGGCTCTGCTCCCCAAACATATCTGATTCATGGTTAGTCACTTTAAAAAAAAAAAAAACAATAGCCTCCAAATGTGGCTCTAGTCTACGCTACTCAGCAGATAATGTAGCTTACTGCAAACACTTTTAATTATAATAGTAATAATAATAATAAGACAAATAATCTCTGGTATGTACTTTCTTAGTAGTATCTATAGTATCTAAGATTCCTGGGAAATATGCTTTGTCCAATTAAGCTTGTTAGCCAACGTTACTGTTGCCAGAGAAACGTCAGTCTGCTTCTAGTCAGGAAGCAGATACAAGCTAGGCTACTACGAACCGAATCGACATGCCTTATAGGCTACATTCATTGCACTACAGAAAACTAAACTAAAGCTAGCTGTCCGGTTCCAAAACATTTCCCGCAGGTAACGTTCTAGACTACCGGAAAAAAAAATGTGAAGGAATTCTGCTGTGCTTATGAACTCACTAGCTCGCTCGCTAGCTCGTAGCCCACACATGTAAGGTTGGAGTTACGCATCCGGCAATCCAGTGTTGAATAGCCTAACGTTAAATGTATTTCATTTTCTATAGAATACTAATAGCCCTATTTTAAAACTGTATCTGATCAAAAACGTCTACAACATAAAAAAAGCCAAGTTTATCACGCATAGCCTACATAACGCTGTCTATAAGTTCTTAATTCCAACTTGCAAAAACTAGGCCTGCATTTAAAAGTCTTGATATCAAAATGTGGCCAAGTTACAACTAACAATATTGCCTATCGTAGCTCACACTAAATAAACTAGCTCTATTCCAAAGCAATGCTATCCAAACTTTCCTAAATTATTTAATGCAACTTGGCCCTGTGTTTATTCATCTTTGCATGTGAAGAGATTGTGCCTCATGGAACAACATATGATTTCAATTAATGTTTTTAACAGTTGATGAATAATTACACTCCAGAAAGGATATGGTTGCTTTGTTGGCAAGTTTACTTTAGAAAATGTATAGTTTTAAAATGTTTACTGCTGCTACAGCATTCTGTCATGAACCTAATACAGGCTGGACCCAAATGCAATGACCAGGAGGCAGAGGGACAGAAAAAGGTAGTTTATTATAGCTTGGGGTAGTCCCAAGCTGTACATAGATCATAAAACAGAAACACAATAAAGTCCGGAGCTTCTCCGGGACTTCACCTTGCTCAAAGCCGGAGCTGGACTTCAACTACAACGCAGGATGTTCCAGGCCGGAACTGGACTTGGTACTGGAACCCTGGAGTTCCAACCAGAACTGGGCTGGACAGGAAACTGGAACGGATAACACCGGAACTGGACTTTACTGGAACACTGGGTTGTTCCAAACCGGAACTGGACTTGGTACGGGACACTGGATGTTCCAAACCGGAACTGGACTTAGCACGGAACACTGGATGTTCCAAACCGGAACTGGACTTAGCACGGAACACTGGATGTTCCAAACCGGAACTGGACTGGACAGGGACTGGATCGGGTCAAACTGGAACTGGATCACGGGAACACGGAGTTGTTCCAAACCGGAACTGGACTTGGTACGGGACACTGGATGTTCCAAACCGGAACTGGGCTGGACAGGAACTGGATCGGGTTAAACAGGAACTGGACAAACTGGAACACTGGAATGTTCCAGACCGGAACTGGACTGTGCGGGTCTCTCAGGAAATGTTCCAAACCGGAACTGGACTGGAACTGGACTTGGCGGATCTGGGCAGACGGGACAAACGGGACGGATAGGGGGAGCGCTAGGCATCCAATAAATAGGCTTCGAACTTGTCTCCTGAAGCGAGGGAGGACATAGAGCACAGACAACCGGTTATGGAATACATGAAATGTACAGGAGGGGGAGCCGGGGTGTAGTAGTAACAGGTAACCAGGTAATTGAAGCAGAGGTAGGGGTAGCGGCTGGATACGGCAAGGCAGAGCAGTGCAGCGGGCCTCGGGTTGGCCCGGTTGAGGCAGCAGGGCCACAGCAGTAGATACAACCGGAACCGTAACAATGGCGGTAGCCACGGCCGGACAGGAACCACTGTAGAATGGAGGAGCAGAAGACCCAGCTGAGGGCGCAACGTCAGGTGGGAGCGGAGGTACCGTAACACAATCAGGGAAACGCGAACAACTACAGACTGGCAGAAACAGTAGAGTGGTGGTTAACGAGACAGGCAATTTGCGGCAGGTAGGACCGCATACAGACAGGACTGGTTAGCAAACAACAGTAGGCAGTGTACATTTAAGCACCGAGACAGAACCAAACTGAAGTAAGATTAACAGGAAAGGGAATTCAAGACCAGGATACAAACGAAACAACGTTTACGAACTGGCGCTGAATAGCAGCCAGCAGGAGGGTTAAATAGGGAGTGAGATTGGAAACAATTAAGAAAGCGTGCAAATGTAAGCGTGGGTAATTGAACAGAGCGGAGTGTGAGGAATGCATGCTGCAACGGAGAAAGGAGATGAGACAGAAGTGGGGAAAAGGAGTGAAACAAACGAAGGGAACACGCCCAGTCTGCAGCAAGGGGGAAAACACGGACAAAGGGAATCAAACATGACACGGAGGGAAAGGGCAAAACACGGAAAACGGACAGGATGGGAACGGAACATTACACATTCTTTACAATTCACAAACAGACATTTATATGAAGAAACATCATGTACAATAGAGAAAGGGGTGATGAATAAATAAATGCAGATAAAAATGAGTAATATTTTTACCTAGAAAATAGCTTACATAAAGCATTTTTACAAACGTATCCAGACATGTTTGTGGGTCAGATGGTGGCAAATAAGTAATAGTACCAATTTTCTTAACATAATAGTATTTATGATATTTGCAAACAGAATTTTGTGAACACAAGGATATCTATGCTCTGTAGGACCACACAGGTTTTGATAGAAATCCAAATAAATAAATCAATAAATGCATAATAATAATAATTATAATACATTATATTCACTCTGTGCTTTTCATAGACCCAAAGCAGTGGATGCAGACAATTGTTCAAACATGCCCTATAGTGTAGTAATTCTTCTGTTTAATTTCTAAGTGCAACACATCTGAATCAGAGTATTAATTATTTTCATTTTGCAGTTTGATGTGGCACATACAGTTTCATTGACCACATTCTCTTGAGATGGTAAGAAGAAGAAACACAGGGCCAAGTTGCATTAAATAATTTAAGAAAGTTTGGATAGCATTGCTTTTGGAATTCTTCTCCTGACTTATTTTTCCATAGAGTTCAATAAGAAAATTTGTCAGGAGAACCAACCCTTCAAGTGATCCATCCATATCTACTGCATATCTGGCAGCAAAGTGATGGTTTAAGGCTTGTTTGATACGTCAGACCCTTGATGACTTAGAGCCATTTAGCCAACCATGTGTTCCACACTGTTCCAGTGTAATTTAAAGCTAAATCTAGTCCCACCCCCCAATTCCCATAGAGATCCATTCAAATGCAGAGGTTATAGTATCGCTTCTAAGAGTACCTGGAAATAAGATATCAGGAGTCTTTTTATATCCTTTTATACAATCATGATGGAATCACCTTTTTACCTGTGGAATACCTGTTTACCACAGAAGTTGTTTGAGAGAATGGCAAGAATGTGCAAAGCCGTTATCAAGGCAAAGGGTGGCTACTTTGAAGAATCTAAAATATAAGACTTTTTTTATTTGTTTAACCCTTTTTTGGTTTTTGCATAATTGAATTTGTGTTATCTCATAGTTTTACTATTCCAAAATGTGGAAAACAGTAAAAATAACGGAAAAAAACCTTCTATGAGTAGGTGTGTCCAAACTTTTGACTGGTACTGTACGTCAGGTGATCAATCATAATCTAAACTTGGGTTCAACCAATTATTGAATTTGGGAGGGGCCACTCTCATCTCCCCCTATCAGCATCCAAGTTTTTGCTGTGGGCCGTGGTTGCTTTTCGTGCGTGTGTGAGGAGGAGAGAGAGGGGGCCGAGTGAGAACTCATGCGGCCCACACTGCAGCAAGTATATGATCTATTTATACAATTATTGTGTTTCCCGATCTTCGCCACCAGCCCAAAAACCAGTGGCCCACCGGGATTCTTCCCGATTCTCCTGATTAGCCACTCCAGCATTGCAAGCAGTACAGAGAGAACTAATTCTTGTCTTAAAAAGTGAGCTCCATTAGAGGTGTGTGCATGTGATTGGTTGAGTATGTGATGTGTGATTGCTAGCTGACCATGGTCAGCTACAGCGAGAGGTTGTCCGACAGAATATACTCTGCAAACTCGTTTGCGACGCTCATTTAGTTCATGTATTAGGCTACACTGGTGAGAGGAATATAACCGATGGCTTGTCAAATACAAAAAAAGTCTTTAAGTGACCAGTGCAACAATACCCTACTGGTACACTGCACATGGAGTGAGTCAATTTTTGCAGTATACAACCCATCCATACAGGCACAAATACAATGATAGATTGGTATTTACAGACAAGAAATATCAGTAGGGTTCAGATGACATCTGAAATTTGATGGCTGCATTTTTGAGTGCAAGCATTCCACTTGAAAAACCTGGCAATCCTAAATCACGTACAAATTTCAAATAGGCATGTAAGATGAAGGAGGCCCAGGAACACAGGGGGAATTGCCTGTAATATACTGTATACCCTGTAAACAACAGGCTGCTGACACATATCCTCATAGACCTGGCAGAAACAAGTTTTAAGTATCTTAATTTAAGTGCCTTGGATAACAAAAACTATTACAGTGAAAATTTAAAAAAATATTTATTTTATTTTTACTGAATGACCCTTGCAGTGTAGATGATAGAAGAATATATGGTTCTTGAGATTAAGACCAGAGACTCAAGTCCTCTAAAGGGGACAACAATTAATTGCCGGGTCTGAGGAGGCTATAAAGAAAAGATGGTCACAGACAAGTGAATAGATGGCACAGATGTGCTTTGCACATTTTATTTGTTCTGCAAGGGAAATCAATTACATCCAATTTCCAAGTTTTTTTTCTTGCCGACACTGTATTTTGATGCTGTAAATTACAGCTACAGGATAGCTTCAAACAGTGCTTATTGAACCTTTAAAAAATGTATCAACAACAATGTTTATTTCAACAATGTTCCTGCATTTATCGTGGATAATATAAGCTACATGTTGAAAGTATATAATAAAACCCTTAGAGACTTGATGCCAAATGCTTTTCATTTAATATATAATGCTCACATTGTGACACTTACGAGCGCCATTTGGACTATTTATTTCCCAAAAGTTGACAAATTTGTGGGAGTAGTCAAAAAGATTTTCAAGAATTCTCAAATCAGGAATTTGCACTGTATGGGTTTATAAGGAGTGTGATAGAGCAAGGCTTGACTGTACAACTAGATGACATTTCTAGGATTTGAGGAATGCTGTACTTCCAAACTAGTTGACTACAAATTATTGGCAATCTAACAACTACATGATACTCAGGGAGTTCTGGGACAGAGGCTAAAGGCTAAAAAGTCATTCTGAATATTGCACAGAAAGCAAAATGATACGTGTCTGTTCCAACTTACTCCAACTTACTCTGTTGTAGGAAGATGCATCTTCTTCTGAGGACAGGTTTACACTTAGCACCACCAAAGAATGACCGAGGAGACTATTCAAATTTATCCAATTTAATCACAAAGTTTAAATCTTGCATTTTTATTTCATTTTGTTCATAAGCGTACACCACTGCAAGATATTTTATCGTTATAATTTGTCGTATTTTACATTTTCTTGCAGGTAATATAATTATTTTATCTGCTTCCCATTGCTTATAAAACAATACTTTAACGCCCAACACTGCAATATGTGCAGTCTACAGTTCTATGCAAAGGAAGCAATGCATGACAGTGTGGAAACTGTCAGTCATTGCTTAATTAGTGGCAGTTGATGTAGATTACTGGGGAGGGGCAATGTGATAGTTGACTGACATGAAGGCTGTATCGCCGTCTTCTTGAAGGATGAGCAAATAGCCAGTGAGAAAACTGCCTCAGATAAATAAACTGGTGTCCTTAATTATGACATCAGTAAAATTACAGCAAATGGGAATGCAATAGTTAAAAATGGGGCCAGAGTGCTGCACCAACAAGCTTACAACTGTGTGGGCTGTATGTTTGTAAGTAAAGTAAAATGAAATATGCCTTTGAAGTATGAACTGAAGTACGAAGAACCGATATATGCTGCAGAAATTCAGCAAAGGACTATCTCCATAAAGAGTGAACCAAAAGCACTTATATTACATACATATTCCAGGCTAGACTTTAAACTCCTGATTGGGGTCACAGTCACGCACAGTACCGCTGAGCGACAACAGGGACACAGAGTGAGGGGGGGGGGGGGGGGGGGGGGTTGTAGGCGGCAGCAGGAGGACCGTACCTACCCCTGCATAATCACAGCTGTGCCTTTAGCGGAATCCCGTCGAGTGTTCTTACGAGCCGAGGATCCATCGCCTCGCTGAACCCTGAAATGAAGTAGGGGTGATTGGCCTGCTTCCCGTGCCCCCGGCGTTCCTGGGCCTCCTTTACAAAGACCGTCCTGCTAATCCCCGTAGCAGACTCATACCGATAATGCGCCCCTTTATCATCCTTCCACCTGAAAGGCCACGATCGTAATTTTTATGATCATGTGCGTGGGAGGGAAAACAAGTCTGGCCTTTTTAAGACTGCACACGGAGACGTATCAACGGCAGCTGCATTTAAATTTAGAATAATTCTCAGCTTCGTTTGACCTGCAAAGCTTCGTACATTCAATCATTTGATGAGGTTATGTCACAGACAGCAAAGGTTAATTTTGGAAAGCAGTAATCAGCGTCATATTACATTTGCTTCTTTCAAACCTTTGTCTAACTTAAAGGACATAGAGACTATATAGTAGATGATTGCCTTTCCATCAAAGACCCTCAAGTAAAATTGATATACAGAATACAGGCACTTCTAATTGGTTAGAAAAACCATATTTGATGGCTGTCTTGTTTGGTGTTAAGTATGCTCCCTGATGGCTAACAATGTACCCAATCATTATGAAACTGTTTAACAGTCTGAAGACAAATAGCGGGGTGATTGCATGCAAAAGGCTTAAAAGCGTGTTGCATACCGCATGCATTCTCTCATGCAATACACAAATTTAGAATTTACTCACGGGAGCAGAGCTGTGCGTAGAAAAGAGATTCATATCTTTAGTCATTTGCACATTAATCATATTCATTAATGAATAAACAAAGCACTGGTTCCAACCCGCACCTCACTTATCCCAAGTGCCCACTTTGGATCTAAGGACATCCAAACTCCGCTTTTCTGACTTATGTCACAAGGCTGAACCATTGCAGTCTCACTATACAAATGAGATGTAAAGTCTTTGTCTGAATCAATATAAAATATCAATATATGAAGTTTATTTCCAAAATGCAGTATCCACCATTTGAAAAAACTGACGCCTACTCATGACTGCTTATTGACAAGCGAAACCTTGGTAACTGATTGCACTTTAGAGCATGTGAACATTGCTAGCGCATGCACAGGAAATAGAAGTTCAGTATACCTGCTCCAAATGTGGAGAGCAAAATCATGTCAAGCAACGTGTGGAAGAATTTTGAGAAAATACTAACGAGGCAAAATGTTTTTTGTTTTTTTTAAAGTTAATTAATTTCAGAGAAAAGAATAGGCTACTATTATTGCGATGTCAATGGCATAGTTTTGTTATTCCAGGACATTGGATTCTACAGAAATATAGCCCAGCTATAATTACAAAATGAGCTGGAATTCTAGAGCAAGTTGCAAGTATATTAGATAGCTTCGCTTTTCTTACCAACTCGTAGCCGACGGCTAAATGTCCCTCATTTCACAACGGTAGGCTAGCGTATTTGCTGATGTGTCTTGATGGAGATATTGTATTTATGCCATCCAGTGCCATCCAAACATACTGTTTATTAGATTTATGCCATCCAAAAATACTGTTTATTAGATTAATTGATTGGCAAAAAAATAAAAAATAATAATAATTATCTTGGAGCCCTAAACAATTGTTTACTTTGTTTATTGGGTCGGGCCGGCCCTGATGCCATCATATTTATATTATATTAAGTTACTGTATTTATGCCATAACATTTAACATTTACTTAGGCTATATATAGGCCTATTACTCACATTCTCAGTTCTTGCAGCAAAAACCTAGAATTTTTAATAAGGTTTTATTTTTTTATTGGCTTGTTATAAACGTGAGAAATTTCTGCATAACACACGTTGTTATTGATATTCAAGACTCTCGTTCAATAGAACGCTAATGGACAATGCCATGATGCTGAAAGATAGTTTTATATGGCATATGGATGCCGGTAGCCTGTAAACCAATAAGTAGGGTCGATAATAACCTACTAGAACACCCTTGTATTTTTTTAGATGGGATTTCCCGGGAAACCCGTTATAATCCTGGGTTTAAAAATAGCTAATTTTCTGTAAAATATTAAACACTAGACAACACCCACGGTACGTTTAAAAACGAGCGCATAAAAACAACAAAAGCCGTGGCTTTGATTGTTCTCACCTGCGATTTCTTCTTCTATTAGGGAGCCCAATTGTGGTGGGGAATCGCAGACCTGGAAACACTTTTCCCAACAGGATTTTGAAAGCTAACCTTCTTTCAGCTCTTCTGTTTGCTGGATGTAATTTTACACTGCTGGCACGCGATTGAAGTGAATGTTTGAAAGTGCTACATAACACAGTGGGGAGATGAGCCAGCTGAGAGCACAAGGGCTGGGTCATAGAAATACTTTCAAAATACCATTTTGATGAGCAGTAGGGAAGAAAAAAAAAACACTCTTGAGAATAATTTCCCCAAGCAGTGACGGACAACTGTTTTATCTTCCTTCCAATGGAACCACAGCCATATAGATAAGGCAAGGTACAAATAGCCTTGCAGGTATTTATTTTTAAATAACAGCCGGGCGGCACCGTCACCTCACAGCATAAAGGTCCTGGGTTTGGATCCCAACCAGGGGCCTTTCTGCGTGGAGTTAGCATGTTTTCCTTGTGAACGTGTGGGTTTCCTCCAGGTACTCTGGTGTCCTCCCACAGTCCAAAGACATGCAGGTTAATTGGACACCCTAAATTGCCCATAGACATGAGTGTGTGAGTGAATGGTGTGTGCCCCTGAAATGGATTGGCGACCTGTCCAAGGGGTATTCCTGCCTCTCGTACAAAGCATGCTGGGATAGGCTTGCATAGGCAATGCTTGGGATAGGCAATGAATGCTGGGATAGGCTTGGATAGGTCCCTAAGCGTGTTAGATAATGGATGGATGGATGGACATTACAGCCAAAATACAGGGCATCCATGGTAATAGCCATATGGCTGTAATTTGAACCCTGCATTGTCATTGTGCCGTTGTGAAGACTTATTTCTTGGCCCAGATAGACCAGAGAGCGTCACTGGTGCATGATGAGAAATGGCCATCCCATACACTGAATTCTTCCATCCTTGGGTATCCAATAATACGTTATCTTTGGTGCTGCTGCCCACAATTAGCACTGGCACATCTTGTGACTGAAATGGCCTTGACACGTGGATCATTACATAATTATTTAAAATGTATTTTATTTTCACAAACCACAATAAAAAGACTTGGGCAGAAGCCACCACTCATATGGGCCACATTTAGGCTAAGCACTTGTTGGCGTCTCCCACTTTGCTTATTTAACATCTGTGTTTGGCCGTGAAACTGCCAGAATTGTACCTAGTTTAATAAAATTTAATACAAAAAATTATTCCTTAAAATCATAGTCCAAAAACGAGAAAGTGTTGCTGTGCTCAGTCAACATACAAGAGTAAATAGTACTGCAGGTGCGTAGAGCTGATAATATAGGAAGAGGAAATGCTCACCGCACACTGCAAAAAGGCATCAGTCTAACCTGTAAAAGTCCAGGTTTATTGCAGCTCACATAGTGTCATTACAAAAGTGCATGAAAAAAAAAAAATAAGTGCCTAAGTGCACAAACAAAAAAAAGAATCACTTAGGCACTTTTTGCTTTTTTTTCGTGCACTTTTGTAATGACACTATGTGAGCTGCAATAAACCTGGACTGTTACGGGTTAGACTGATGCCTTTTTTGCAGTGTGCGGTGAGCATTTCCTCTTTCTTAAAATCATATTCACCATGGAGACTGAACTGTATCTAGTAATGACCAAACTGGTTGTCAGTTCATTTTAACAGAAGTTGTAAAAGTCGCAATGGCTGTGCCGCATTCACTTGATCAAAATAATATATATAATGTTAATGTCAAAACAATTATACCTTCATATCTGATGGTCCATCCAGCTCAATATAACAAGTTACACAGTAAGCAATTTACACAAATATAAAAACAATTAATCAATTATTAGTTATACCAACACTCCACACATACAGTAGAGTCTGTAAGCACTTGGACAGTAACACAATATTTGTTGTTTTGGCTGTGTACTCCAGCACAATGGATTTGAAATAAAAGGCTTTAATTTAAGGATATTCACAATCATATATGGTGAACCGTGTAGGAATTACAACCCTTTTTATAGCAGTGCATAGACAGGAAACCTGAAGAGGCAAAAGGTTGGGAGGTGTAATTTATTTTTGTGACATTGAGGGAAGACATTACTTATCATAGACCTTAAACATAACACACACCAGTGTATAAGACTAAACAAAATACAACATTCCTCATTTCTATATCCTCAAATTTAAGCTGGGCGTAACAGCATTTCTAGTTTGATTAGTTTGATTTTACACAAACAACTTAGAATGTACACTAATTTGGCCAACTCGGCTGGCACGGCTACAGAAAATCCTCGTCCTTGCTTACACGTATCTTGGGAATGGGTCAGAAGAAGATACCATATTATTGATTTTATCGGAGAATATGCCTACGAACATGAGGGAGATTTTCCTCCTTGATATGTACGTAAGTATTACTGCTGGTAATATTTCAAATATGTACGCTAGTTAGTTTTACATTCCACCACAGTCTTATGATATGTTTGATATTGTTATTTTCACATTTTGAGTGCGTTTCACATACAGTAATGTAAGCATTCATAGGTGGCTCAGTCATGTTTTACGTTTGATTTGCTGTGAAGCTAGAACATTTGCCAGCATTTTCCTGATGGTGGAATATCATTTTACTGTAATATTATTGCACATAATATAAACTATACCATATTAGTATCTCCCTGGGCTATACTTACTGACTTAGGGCTCGGAAAATATTCTTTCCAATTTACTGTGCACTGATATGTGCTAGATGAATGTAAAGTTTCCCATGGAGTGATTATGAATGGCAACATTTTTGAAAAAAACTGCAGAGAAATGTCATCCCAGGGCATGCAACAAAATATTCCATACTGTATAGAGTATACAAAAAGTGATGCTTCACTGAGGGACAAGAATGAATAATTAGGCTACATAATTGGGTGTGTGTACCAGTGTGATATAAATGTTTTCATCTCAAACCATCATAAGGGGCAAGCGTACATGTATATGCATTATAATGGACCAAAAATATCTTATTCATTTTATGACAGGTTTTGGATAGGTTTATGGACCCATAGATATCTATTCCCCAATACTGATTAAAAGTTCGTAATTCCCACTTGAAAATGATGCAATAGTGAGTTTTATGAGCCAAAATAGTTGATTTGTAGTTAAATATATGATTATTTTATGATTTACAGCAGTGCACAATTTAGCCATTTTGGATGGATTTGGAGACACAAAGTGACAACAGTACACTGTCTACATTTTGTGTCATAGATCTTTAGTAGTTCTGCATATCACCCTCAGATTTGTCACACTTATGGACAAGAAATCTATGATCCAAGAAATGTTTTGGAACGTGTTGCAGGCATCAAATTCCGAATTAGCGTATATTTACAAAAAATAGCATATATTTACAACAATAAAGTTGATAAGGTAAAACATTAAATATCTGTTAATTGTATTGTTCTCAATTACATGTATGTAAAAGAGAATGTATAAATCATGGCTTTTTGATTTTATGTGCATTTTACATACTGTCCCAACTTTTTTGGAATTGGGGTTTGTACATATCATGTTGTATGGGTATGCAGAATAGATACATCCACTTTGTTATGGCCAGCTCAGTTAATCATAGACTACCTTCCTTCACTACTACCTAGTGACACTACTAAAATAATTGATACCCTGTAGAATTACTCTTTTACAAATGCCCTTTTCGATCAGACTAATCTACACACATCAAACAAAAACAGGGTAACTTTCGCCAACTTTTAATCAAGTCAGGACTTAACTCGAAATAGGCCAAGATTTTTTGTCAGTGTGTTCTCAACAAGAAGCCATAACAGGAAATAGTTTGGAGCAAGAGATTACACAGCAGGGATGATGTCAAACATCTTACAATTTATATGGCAATTAGACCAGACTAATATACACTACTCACAAAAAGTTAGGGATATTTGGCTTTCGGGTGAAATTAATGGAAAATGTAAGTTCACGCTACAGTGATATTATACGTATCATGAAAGTAGGGCATTTAAGTAGAAGCATGCAATGGTGATTTCCTCATCTCAAACAATTTATTGAAACAAAAGCCAACAACAGTGGTGGGTATACCACAACAAAAATGTCAATGTCTCAATAACTTGTCATGTGCCCTTGAGCATCAATTACAGCTTGACAACGACGTCTCATGCTGTTCACAAGTCGACTTATTGTCTGCTGAAGCATGGCATCCCACTCTTCTTGAAGGGCGGCCCTCAGGTCATTGAGGTTCTGGGGTACAGAGTTACGAGCCTCTACACGGTGAGTCAGCTGATCCCATAGGTTTTCTATGGGATTCAGGTCTGGAGAAAGTGCAGGCCACTCCATTTGAGGTACCCCAGTCTCCAGCAGCCTTTCCCTAATGATGCGACCTCGATGAGCTGGAGCATTGTCGTCCATGAAGATGAAATTAGGCCTGTGTTGTTCATGCAGGGGCACAATGACTGGATTAATGATGTTATTCAGGTAGTATGGGCTTGTCACTGTACCATTCACAGTGTAGGGCAGTTCTGTATTGACTAGACACACCTGCCCACACTGTAACACCGCCACCACCAAAGGGTCGTCTGGTGACAACAGTGGCTGATGCATAGCGCTCTCCTTGACGTCTCCAACATCGTTGGCGGCCATCATTTCTGCTCAACGTGAATCGACTTTCATCAGAGAACAGCACTGAGGCCCACTGGTCCCTCGTCCAGCGTAAATGCTCCCTGGCCCATGCAAGACGATGACGCCTGTGCCTGGTGGTGTGGTCAGGTACCCTTGCAGGTCGTCTAGCATGCAGACCACGCTGATGTAAACGGTTTCGAATGGTCTGACGTGACACTTGGGTGCCTCTCACCTCCCTTAAATGTGCCTGGAGTTGAGTGGCATTCATCATCCGGTTCCGCAGGGCACTGTTCACAATGAAGCGGTCATCAGTGTGGGATGTGGCCAAAGGACGTCTACTTCTATGCCTTTCTGTGACTCTTCCAGTCTCTCTGTATCTCTGTTGCAACCTGCTGATGACACTCTGTGACACTCTAAGCTCAGTGGCCACTTCCCTCTGAGAACATCCTGTTTGAAGCCTCGCAATGGCGAGGTACTTTTGATCAATTGTTAGGTGTCGTCTTGGTCTCATGATGTCAAAATGTGAACAGCATGATGAAGAGGACTGTTTAAATACCAATTCTAATTGAAACAGGAAATTTATTGGTCGATTCATGGATCAAACACCTGTTGTGAATTTTGCCGTTCAGCTCCTTGTTAGAGAACAGCAAGTTGTGCAAAAAGTACTGAAACATTGAATAGTTGGACATGTGCATTCAAAAGTTTAGAGAAGGTCAAATTAATTTCACCTGTAAAGGTTATAGTGCATTTTAGGTTCATCCTGAAATTTCACCCGAAAGCCGAATATCCCTAACTTTTTGTGAGCAGTGTATCTATCAAAATTTTGGGACCAGCGTTCAAACATTATGTTCAGATTTATTTTTTGAATGCAGAATGTACCTCAAGAAGTGATCGTAAATATTTTTATTTCACCATTAAGATTTTGGCCATTTCATAACAGTGAGGAAGAGTATTGAGAAAGTTGTACTGCATTCAACCACTAGGGGCACCCGAGGACAGAAGTCCATCCAGTAGCATCTGAGCACACCTGTACATTGTTAGAAATCTGACATGTGACCAGACAAATTATTAATATTATTATTATTATTATTATTTTAATTTTAGCATGCCCAATTCCCACCAATAATTAGGAATGTCCAATGGTCGGCACTCCGCAAGTAAGCGTTGGAACCACTGTATCCAATCTCCCCAAAATGAGAACAAGTCTACACTTGAGACAATTCCAAAGTCTCCACAACCAAACCTCCAGCCTCCACTGTCCTTTGCCTCTAGACCTCCTCTCATTCGCGTGTCTCCATGTTTACCCTTACTTCCGGGTATCGCACCCGTATTATGCAAGCAGACTAAAGTAGCCTATACTACAAACACACCAATAGGTTACAAAAGGGACAGACTACAAAAGTAGCAAAGCAAAAGTAGCCACAAACTCACAAGCAGCTTACTACCATCATGTTCCTGAAATGAGTAGCGGCATACAAAAGGCACAAATATGCTCGCACAAAGTAAAGTTAAAACCGGCTTCCAAATGGGGAATCATGCAGAAATACATTTAGCAAATGCACACCCCTACAGCACGGCAACAACTACCATATAGTAAGCGCTGCATACTACCTCAAACAAACACCACAATGCTACTTCAAAATGGGCTTCAGCCCGACAGCAAGCTGGCAACGTGCATGAAGTTATACCAAAGAGAAAGCGAACCAACAAAGGGAAAATGAACCAACCTTGAGTAGAAAATGCGCAAATAGATATGCTCCCAGGACAATCCACAGGTCTCGGTAATTTCCAATCAAGACTCACGTGAGTCGAAGGAAATGAGTTAGCACACGAAACAATCAGAACAGCACCCTTGTGTGGCAACACAGGGACGTAACAATAGTCCACAGACTCCCGATTGCAGCCATTGAATTATACCCATTTGTCAGTGCAGGCTACCTCTTTGGGTACCACTGTGCATCAGCATTAGCTATATTAGTCAAACAACCACAAAGGCATGAGGTCTGATACCAGATTTAGAAAACTGCTTCTGCAGGTTCAATTTCCAATTGCCCTGACTGAACCCCAGTTGTAAGAGGCAACCATAAATTGGACAGAATGACACAAGTACCATTTAGGTCAAATCGGTTTACGCCAGCCTTTTCTTTAGGCCACAATGATATTTTGTCTAAAGTAAGAGTGTCCCCAATCAATGCTGCGAATGCAACTGAATCGAAAGAGCATTCTTATGGCTGAGATGCAGAATGGTATCGATCAAACCAACTGTCTTTTTTTTTTTTTGAGTCTGCTGACTCCCGCTGATAACATGAATGTGACAGGGCTGAATAGCGGATGAATGTCGGGGGGGGGGATACTCATACATCAGCTTCCACCACTCAGCCATTGATTTCCCTGTCAGGAACACACCGGCTTCTTGTCAGACATAGGCCACCTTTTGTCCCTGAATTATGTTTTATTGATGACTCTCCATCAGAGATGGGCTGGGATAATGCACAGGCTGGACATGCGATACATTTATATACACTCACATCGACTAAAGGACAGCGACTAAAGACAAATTGGGGCCATCGTGGGCTGATTGACAGTTTCCTTTTGTGTCATTTTTCGCGTTGGTATAATAGAGCACCTTTCGCTGCGTGGATGGACTGGATTTCTCACATGCATGAATAAACATTCAATCCGGCCAACCAGAAACCTGAACGGTGTGCATTGTTATGACGTAATATAATTGACTAATACATCTCCTGTGAATGCTAGTCCAAAGGGGATTTTGATCAATTATCAGATGTTTTCAATGCTAGTCCATGCAAATGAAAATCGAGGCCTTCTAATAGTTAACCTCTGATGAATGCTCCACACTGGGCTTTTTTGTTAAGCTGTTTCAAATTGAGGATGACTGTTAAATAAACAGGCACAGGTTTAATGTCCCTTTTTATAACCCTAACTCTTATGCTGGTTTCTGGGGCTTGTGAGTGTGTTGGTGTGGTTGACAAGCAAGACTTGCAAAGGGGTTGCAGTATTAAATCCCAGTCCAGGCACTACTTACTGCTTGAAGGACTTGAACCTGGATCTCTTCAGTAAATGGCCCAGTTGCTGTAACGGGAAAGGAAGTCGCTGCTGACTGGCTAGGAGTGGGTGACACCGTCAGTAGACAGTGAGAGGCGCACTGGGATCCCCACTGAATGATGGTGTCCCTATCACTGCCCCAATTCACATGAGAGACAGATCCGTTCTGAATGACCCCCATAAAGAACACGCATGCAAATAAAATCAGTGGTCTGTTTGACTAGACCGGTGCCCAGTGGGCGACCGTTGAGAGCAGTGACGTAACGGGGTCCTGAGAGGAGACGAACAGGCATTCCAAACTCCCTAGCCCACTTGAAATTGACAAAACACTGAACTGCTCCCGAATCCAAAAAAGCGTCAATTTCAACTGAGTGTTCATTCCAAGACAATTGGACTGGTAACAGGGTACGAAAAACTGATTTATTATGACTCGCTGGTGTCTTTCGTTCCCCTAGTGAGACCCCTCTGTTCCACACCAACTTATGGCACTTAGCCTTTGTGTGTCCCCTGTGCCTGCAATAACGACACCATTCTCCGCGTTGCTTAGGTTTATTCACGTGGCGGAAGAACTATCGATCTGCATGGGCTCATCCCCGCTCAGTGAGCCACGGACAGGCACAGGAGGCGTCCCCGGAAGAGGGAGGACGGACGGAGTGGAACGGGTCCTCCTCTTAACTCTCTCTCTCTCCCGTTCCCTGACCCGGTTATTTATATGGATAGCCGTCGTCACCAGGGCATCAAACGTGGCAGGCGGTTCGAGCACTGCCAGAGCGTCTTTGATGGGGTCCGAAAGCGCGTTAATGAACAGCGTAATTAGGCCCAACCTGTCTCTTCTGCCAGTGCTCTGAACGAGATGGAAAACCCGGCTACAGTGTCATTACCCTGGCAGAGGCGGGTTAACCTCATAGCTGCCTCCTGATCAGAAATGTCGTGGTGAAAAACCAACGCCATTTCCTCCATCAGCCTATCCGCATTGCTCATGATAGGGGTGTTAGACCGAATCAGGGGATCCCGGTGAGCAGTCCCGGTGAGCAGCGACAAAATGAGCACCACACGTGAATCCTGAGAGGCGAACCAGGGCGGTTGGGCTTTAAAAAAAAGCATTGGGAAAGAAACCCTCGACATTTCCCGACTCCCCGTCATAACGAAGGGGGAGCTGGAGCTTGGGTTCCAATGAGAGGAGTGGGCAGTAAAGGAGGGCACTCAGGGGCAGGTGCTTGTGCGACAGTGGATGCGGCCATGCCAGCCAATAGGCGAAGACTGTCCGCTAACTCACGCAGACAGTCCTCCTGGCGGCGAAGCTGATCAACTAATTGTCCCTGTTGATTCTGTATTGCCAGCTTCTGAGCTTGAAGGGCCTGAATACCCTCCTCATGAGCGGCCAGGGCCATGTGCTGAGCGGCCAGAACTTGTTAGAACCCCGAGGGAGTCGCTGGTACCTCCATATGGCTTTTGTGTACTGTAACGGGAAAGGAAGGGGTCAGAGAACCAGACATGACCGGAAGGGGTTTAAAAGCTATCCACAAACGTGGATAACCACAAGTTTAGGGAGAAGAAAAAAAAAACCCTGACAGAACAGGAAAAAAAGGGAAATTCCTGCACTTCTTTCAGACACAAACGAAATGCAGTCCTCCGGCTGTACCGTTTACCTGGCTTAACGTGACAAAGTATGACACAAAAGCCCAGAACACAGTAGGTGCTGGGCTTAAGTAGCCCGGCAGCACCTGAACCCCATAACCATAATTGGTACGGAATGCGAAAAGAAAAACACCAAGAGCGCCCTCTAGTGGCCCCGAGAGGCAACACCCATGGAGAGGCATAAGCAGGCTGGAAAAACATGACAGTTGCATAGGAGTTGTATAAATGATGATTTGCCAAATGTGGGTTGTGCACCAAGTTTGTAGGTCATACACTAAGTTCTTTGTAAAAATGAAAAATGGCAGAATAAAAATAGGCATGAACTATGAGATTTCCAGGTGTAAGGGCGTGAAAGTAAAGGAGAGGTTTTCGAGGACCAGCTAAGAGCTCCATTGAGGCCTTTCATTCAGTGGTGTTTGGAATCCTTCCTAATCACTGCACATGATTGGCAACATTCTGGAGCTTAATTGCACATTTTGCATATTCATTTTATAAGCCTGCTTGAATAAATTATGCAAAACTTGTTTTTTTCCACAGGTTTTAAGGCAGTTTGCCAGTGCTAAAACACTAACGACTCCTCGACTGATTGGTTTACTGCGCCCTCTAAAATGATGCAAATATATGCTAATGTACGCATACAATACTGTTCTGTTTTTGTTCAACCCTTACCTGCTAATTAGATTATGGGTAAATTGTATACGTGAGTGTTTGCATGTACGGGTGAACAAAGAAGCATGCGATGATGGCTTACAATGAATTGAATTAAATTGCCAGACTTGCATGGCTTCTCTGATAATTGGGTGAAAACAAGGTTTTGTTCTTGTGCTGTTAAGTGGCTGTGTAAAGTATGTTCTTGTTGCGAGACACCCACATCAGCATTTGCATGTGGACAGAAGTGCCTTATCTGTTTGTCTGTCTGTCTGTCTGAGTACGAGTTACAGAATCTGGTTCGTATGTGTGTGTGAGTGACAGGACGTGGTTCGTCTGTCTGTGTGTGAGTAACGAGATGTGGTTCACGACTGAGGGCCTTTCAAAACAGCCTTGGACCCTGACCACGTTAGTTACATTACAGTAAGTAATACATACTTAGCTCCATACCCATAGCCAAAAAAGCTATTCTCACCAACTGTAAAAACAGAAACAACCTCTTCTTGCCACGCTGGATTAATCAAGGATCAGAATATTTACGGCTTCCACGACTATATCACATTTGTAACTTATTCTTTTCCTGAAAATCAAGGTAAAATGGGTTCAATTAAAATGCATTTTCACCAATCACCAATGATTGGTTATGGTATTTGTTTTGCACAAATCATTGGTTGTGTTATTAGTTTTCTGTGTGCTGAAAGGTCTTTATAAATCAGACCCCATGTCTGCTATGGTGTAATGTGGAGGAAATGTCATCCAGCACAGCTTTTGATTCACTTTATTATTTTCAAGTTTAGCCACACTTCTTCCAGGATGCCATATAGTACTTTTGCAGTTCTTTAGGGAATAGTCTTCATAGTCCTTTGAAAACCAGTACATATTTTTTACAAATAAGAAAAATGAAAACAGCGGCAAAATATTCAAATTGTCTGCCACCTTTTATAGAATAAACATTAGGTATATTTCACAGATCATTTTCTGTCTCTCTGTTCTTTCTTAGTTAACCTGTAACCCAAAAAAGATATGCCCTTCCTGGGGCATTACCTGACATCCCAATATTCATTCAAAGACTCTCCACAGAGCATAATGGTAGAGTGAAAAAGCACAGTCTATCCTCCCAGGCCTGTGGCTGCAGACTGCAGAAGGAAACAGGAGAGAATATACCGCCAATGTGAAAGCAACAGTATGAATGTACTGAGAACAGATGAAATGTAAAAATGTTGCTATGCTGTGAATTCAAAATCATACATGAACTTACTACAGCATTGCAAAAAGTGGGTGTAGTGTTTTATGCTGGGTTGGTTCATTTGCAATTAGCATTGCGTTGTGAAATGAGCAATTCCTTGTAATTTTATTTTGCTTGAGGGGGAAAAAAAGAAACAAAACTTTTCTGAAGGACACTGATGTTGCCATTTGCAGTACATGGTCTGCTTCAGTGGTATCATGAGCAACACACATACCCAGGCACAAGGCCGTTGTTGGGATAAGGAGAAAAATCCACTGTCGTAATAAATGCAATACAATCAGGAGAACATATCACACTAGATCCAGTTATAAGGGTCTTTTATCTTTGCAGGATGAGTATGACAGTCAACACCGTACAAAAAAAGCATTATTTACAAGGATCCTTCCAGAGAGGCTGCGCAACCATGTGTGTGTGTTGGTGCCAAGGACAACCACCTTCTAACGTAGAAAAGTGAAACTTTGTTCTCTTCACTGGCCAGATGCATCTGTCATCACTTGACAAGCTAGACAGCCTTGAAGAGAGGACGCATTTTCTTGCTGCTCCTGCTTTGCTTTACTTTCTTTGCTTTATTTTCTTTCCATCTGCTTACAGCTGATTCATTTTATTGTTTTACTTATTTTATTTTATTTTATATCTTTTAAATTTATTTATTTTTTATTTTTTGTTTACTTCCTACTTTTATCTTTTAAAAAAATAAAAAACAACACACAAACGGGCAAAATGAAGCGCTGCAAAGATTGCGACAGGCATCTCCAGAGGATTACTGTTCTTGAGACAAAGATTAGAATGCAAGAAGGTGGATCTATAAATGAATTGCCTTCTCAGAATCCGTCACCCCTGGCTAGGCTAACAACATGCAAAACAGTGGGTACCAACACTGGGTTGCTTCCACTACCAAATGCCAACGTTACGCAACTATCTGCTAATGCAACAAGGAGTAACAAAGAGAACTTTCCACCAGTGGGAAGAAAAAACAAGAAGAAAGCTGTTTCCCTCGGATCGGGAAAGCTTAAACTGAGCAACAGATTCCTACCACTATCATCACAGCCAGAATCGCCATCTGTCAAGGCAACGAAGCCCCCCACCACCACTGCTTTTATTACCTCTTCTACTCAAGACACACATCAGATTGCAGGTAATGACATCAAAAGCTACTGTTTTCCAAATAAATTACCTCTTGACATCGCGGAAGAAATCCCTGTCATTATGGCTTCCAATCAAAACATAAGCAATATTATTGTGCAGGTAGACGCTAAAGTCACCCATAAGCCAGAATCAGTAATTTTGAAAAAGAATTTTGAGGTTCTGTTAAAAGCTGTTAGCTCTCTTGACATTAAGATGTACATCTCCGGCCCTCTACCTGCAATAAAAATGAGCTCAGAAAAAGTCTCCAGAACATTTGGATTTAACGCATGGCTGATTTCGGCCTGTCTTAAATGGAATGTGAAGTTTATTGACAACTTGGACCATTTCTGGAAGCAACACTACCTTTTTAGGAAAAACGGATCTCAGCTGAACAGAGCTGGTGAAAACATTTTGTTCTTGATCATGCGCCGTGCCCTTAAAGCAGACACAACAACCCAGAACACCGTGTCCTCGATAGCTGAGCAGATGCTATCTAATGCACCTCTCTCTGGTATCAAAACAAGCGCAACAGCCCAGAACACTGTGTCTCTGATAACACAGACCATGGAATCCGCTGCACCCACCACAGACCCAAAAAGCAAGCTTGGGACGCCCACACCAACTGCATTTGAGAAGACACAGACCAAGGCAAATCCCACTGACCCAAAAAGCGAAGTTGGGACACCCACATCAGCTGCCTCTGAGAAAACGGCCCAGCCGCCCATCTGTGTCACTGATGGCTCTGCCCAGCCCACTGTCTGCGTGAACAGAGATGACAGCTCTACTCACCCCCCTTCACCACTCTCTGAAGACAGCGAGGGATCCTCTGTCTTTGGTTCTTTTAATCTTCCCCCCCCTCCCCTCTGGCCTTCGCCCTGAGGATGAACCAGCTAGTGTCTGCAGGCATACGACTAACTCTCTTGCCAGTCCCAGATTCTCCCCCCCAAGGAGGATAGTCCCTTCTCACAGCGAAGCCCCCCCTACAGCTCCACCATCCACTCCTAAGCCACCTCCCAGGTCTCATCGAGCCCTGAACCATCACCATGCCCCCCCCCCATCCCCCTCCCCAGACGGAGAGTTCCTTCTCCCACCGCAGCCCTTCTCTCACCGCAGCCCCCCCTACAACTCCACCACCCACTCCTAAGCCACCTCCCAGGTCTCATCGAGCCCTGAACCACCACCACCTATCCCCAAATCTGGCAATAAATTGACATGAGTCGGGTCCCTGCTATGCTCCACACATTAGCCCTGACAACAAGCTGGGGCCCTGCCGCATGCACTCTACCATCCCAGTCATGCTTAGAAGCAATAGAACCAGAAAAACTCATGTCAGACATGGTAGGAAGTTAGCTAATCTTTCTATCATCCCACGTTTAGTCCCAACTGTCCCAATGCCCACCTCTAACTGCACTATCAAGCTGGCCCTTTTAAACGTTAGATCCCTAAATAATAAGTATTTTCTAATTAATGATTTCATAACTGTTAATAACCTAGATTTTATATTTTTAACGGAAACATGGTTAGAAAAAGGCAGCAGTGAAACAGTACTTATAGAGTCAGCTCCCCAATACTTCAAGTATATGAATGCTCTTCGTGTTGACAGGAAAGGCGGAGGGGTGGCTACTATTTTCAGAGATACATTTCAATGTAAGCAAGTATCCTTCGATGATTTTGCTTCTTTTGAGTACCTTGGCATTGTGCTACAAGGTTCTCCTCAAACACTATTTTTAACTATCTACAGACCTCCAAGATACTCTCCTAACTTTATTGATGATTTTTGCGAACTCATCTCAGTAATCTCCACTGATTTTGACTGTTTTGCCATAACTGGTGATTTTAACATCCACATTGACAATCCCAATAATAACTATGCTAAAGAACTGTTTGCAGTATTTGATTCCTTTGGTCTGACTCAGCATGGGACGGGCCCCACACACTGTCGTGGTCATACACTGGATCTGGTAATCAAAAAAGGTGTAAACATTGTAAGTATTGTTGTCAAGAATGTGGCACTCTCAGACCACTACTGTGTATTCTTTGATATGCGGACCTGCCCAGACACCCAGTCCAACCTATGCCCTGTCAGAACACGATCTACAAGTGCATTATTTGTTACGGCTCTTTCATCAACACTTAGCATAGCATCAGACTCTGTTGATGTTCTTTGTGACAATTTAAACTCCAAAATCGTGAATATTATGGATGATATCTCACCCATGAAAAACAAATCAGTATCTGGCAAACAGAGAGCACCTTGGAGAATTTCCCAAGCAGTAAAAAATATGAAAAGAGAATGTAGGATAACTGAACGCAGGTGGAGGAAAACAAAGCTACAAATCCACTATGACATTCATAAAGAGAAGCTGCAAGCCTACAACCTAGAAATAAAAAGGGCTAGACAGTCTTTTTTCTCTGGTGTCATTAATAGAAACACTAATCATACCCAGACTCTCTTTCCTACAGTCGACAGACTGACAAACCCTCCAGTTCAACCTCCTCCTGAACTCTGCTCTGTTAATAAATGCAATGATTTTGCTTCGTATTTTAGCATCAAAATTAGCGACATTCGATCAGCCATTAGCTCCATTAGCTCCTCCGCACCCACTGGCATAGCCGCACCAAGCTCTTCTTCTCTGCTAAAAAACTGTCCTCCTTGCTTGTCGCATTTTAGTGAAATTGACAATGAGGCGCTTGAAGAAATAGTGCAGCATCTTAAACCATCTACTTGCTCATTAGATCCTGCACCCTCTAGCTTTTTAAAAGCTAACTTTAGTTATTTATCTTCAGAAATACTGCAAATAGCTAACTGCTCACTCCGGACTGGCCTTTTTCCGAAATCTTTAAAAATTGCAGTCATTAAACTTCTTTTAAAAAAGAAAAATTTAGACCCATTCAAATTAAATAATTATCGCCCTATTTCTAACCTTCCCTTCATTAGTAAGATTCTTGAGAAGGCTGTTTCTAATCAACTTAACAATTTTTTAAACCAAAACTGCCTTTTTGACACTTTTCAGTCTGGTTTTAGACCCCATCACAGCACAGAAACGGCACTCATCAAAGTTTTAAATGACATTCGCATAAACAGTGACTCAGGTAAAATCTCTGTTCTTGTTCTGTTGGATCTCAGTGCAGCCTTTGATACCATAGATCATCAAATACTCATTGACAGACTACATCATTGGATTGGGCTCTCGGGCACAGCTTTAAACTGGTTCAAATCTTACCTACAAGATAGAGATTACTTTGTAACCATTAATAACTACCAATCAGAACGGACTACTCTGACCTCCGGGGTCCCCCAAGGTTCCATCCTCGGTCCTCTATTGTTCAACTTATATATGCTCCCCCTCGGTCAAATCTTTCAAAGGTACCAAATGTCATACCACAGCTATGTGGATGACACACAAATTTACCTGTCATTTACTCCTGACGACTACAACCCTATTGACTCTCTATACCAATGCTTAAAGCAAGTTAACAGCTGGATGTGTCAAAACTTTCTCCAGCTAAACAAAGATTAAATTATTGTTTTCGGGAGCAAAGAACCGAGACAAAAAATAGCTCTCCACCTTGACACTCTTGGTTTAAGAACAACCATGCAGGCCAGAAACCTAGGTGTACTCATTGACTCTGATCTCAACTTTGATAACCATGTCAATTCGATAACCAAATCCGCCTTGTATCATCTTAAGAATATAGCAAGAGTCAGAGGCTTTATGTCTAAACAAGACCTAGAAACCCTCATTCATGCCTTCATTTCAAGTAGGGTTGATTACTGTAATGCTCTCTTCACTGGTCTCTCAAAAAAGTCCATTAAACGGCTCCAACTTATTCAAAACGCTGCTGCCAGGCTTCTTACAAGGACTAAAAGAAGTGCACACATTACTCCAATCCTTAGATCATCACACTGGCTTCCAGTCCGCTATAGAATAGATTTTAATGTGATGCTAATAGTTTATAAATCACTCAACGGCTTAGGACCAAAATACATCTTGGAAATGCTCAGGCCATATAAACCAAACAGATCTCTTAGATCTTTGGGATCGGATCAGCTCATTGTGCCTAAGGTTAAAACAAAAAATGGGAGGCAGCCTTTAGTTTTTACGTGACCCATAGCTGGAACCTACAACCTTAGACATGCCTCTTGTATTATGTCTTTTAAATCTGGTCTGAAAACTTTGCTCTTCTCACGGGCATTTGACTGAAATTTTGCTGCATTGTACTGCATTTTATTGTACTTTTATTAAGCCCAGCCGGTATTTTTAACTCTATTCTTGTTTTATTTATCTGAGAGTGTTCCATTAGCTCCTGTCTGTCTATTAAAAAGACAGAGGCACTTCTATCTTTATTCTTTTCTAATGTAAGACAGGATTTAACACCCCAGAGCACCTAAAGAGAACACAATACCGGGAAGTGGCAATCAAGTCACGCATCTGGTGCCGGGATGTTTACTGGGACCATCTGGCCTAAGGTTTACGGTGTCCAAGAATGTCTTTTCTAACCATGTGATCCTGGGAGAGACCCTGGTCTGTTTGAAACTCCCGCGCACGGACAATGCAAGACTGCCCGCACCTGACGTCACTGAGGCAGGCCACATCTCTTTCATTCAAATAATGCCCACACAGCATGGTATAACAGTACAGACTGCTTTGGTCTTCAAAAAGCCTAAAAACCTTAAAATGTGATGAATATTTATGCTACATTGTACAGTATATACTGGAAATAGTCCTGACACTGGAACATACATTGTACACTCTTTTTCCAGAGGAATAAGTATATATTGTTCAGTTTCTGAGTGTTACATGAGTAAATATACACATTTAATGTACAGTTGCGGCCACTATTATTGGCACCCCTGGTAAAGATGAGTAAAAAGGGTTATACAAAATTTACCGTATGGTGAATTACCTTAATCTCACACTGAGAAAATGAGAAAAATCCAACCTTTAATTGACGTTAATTTATTATGAGAAAAAAAAAATCCCTCATCAAGAAATAATTATTTTTAACAAAACCACGTTGGCCACAATTATTGGCACCCCTGCATTTATATATAGAATAAAGTAATAGTTTTTAATATTTGATCGCATATCCTTTGCATGCCATGACTTCCTGATGTCTGTGACTCAACGACATCAAAAGACTCTTGATATCTTATTTTCTGGTACTCTTACAAGCGATACTATAACCTCTCTGCATTTGAATGGATCTCTAAGGGAATTGGGGGGTGGGTCTAGATTTAGCTGTAAATTACACTGGAACAGTATGGAACACATGGTTGGCTAAATGGCTGTAAGTCATCAAGGGTCTGACGTATCAAACAAGCTTTAAACCATCACTCTGTTGCCAGATATGCAGTAGATATGGATGAATAACTTGAAGGGTTTCTTCTCCTGACTTATTTTTCCATAGAGTTCAATAGGAAAATTTGTCAGGAGAAACAACCCTTAAAGTGATCCATCCATATCTACTGCATATCTGGCAGCAGAGTGATTGTTTAAGGCTTGTTTGATACCTCAGACCCTTGTTGACTTACAGCCATTTTACCAACCATGTATTCCATACTGTTCCAGCATAATTTACAGCTAAATCTAGTCCCACCCCCCAATTCCCATAGAGATCCATTCAAATGCAGAGATGTTATAGTATCGCTTGTAAGAGTACCAGAAAATAAGATATCAAGAGTCTTTTGATGTTGTTGGGTCACAGACATCAGGAAGTCATGGCATGCAAAGGATATGTGACCAAATATTAAAAATTATTACTTTATTCTATATATAAATGCAGGGGTGCCAATAATTGTGGCCAATGTGGTTTTGTTAAAAATAATTATTTCTTGATGAGGGATTTTTTTTTTCTCATAATAAATTAACGTCAATTAAAGGTTGGATTCTTCTTGTTTTTTCAGTGTGAGATTAAGCTAATTCACCAAACGGTGAATTTTTATAACCCTTTTTGCTCATCTTTACAGGGGGTGCCAATAATAGTGGCCGCAAGTGTACCTGACTGAACAGGGGAAACTAGGGTATAATGTAATGTTCTCAACAGGAATCCTGGTACTGTTTGTGGCATTAATATTAATCACATTTGAAAACTAGGCAGAGATGGGATTCTCATGACAACACGAACGTAGACCTATTCATGTTTGATATCGTTTTGATGGTCTCGGTGTGTGTGGTGCAATGGCCTATATTTCCTAAATGGTCAACATGGAGGAAATATATATTTCATAACTCAGGAGTAAACTGCCGCTGTGGAATTATACCACAGGAAACCCTTTCTGCCAACCCCCCTGGAAGGGGAGACGAAACGTGCAATTTAGCTCTCTGGCCAGTTTATGGTTTTACGACCGTCCGCAGCCAGATCAAACACAGAATTTGGGCTTATAAGCATAGGAAACAGAGAACTCGGGGAAGCTGTAGCCAGACTCTACCGCACATCTCACTTTGTGTCTTGTGTGTAGCAGTTGCCCGGTATGACTAAGTATTTAACTCTATACTCTATTTTGAATATGTTGTGTTGTAACCTGTAACCACGATTGATTATTTTAAAGTAAAGAACCTACCTGGTAAACTAAACTGTTAAACTTGATTTGTGTGGTTTCTCTGAAAAAGACATTCTATCTCTAGTTAAGCTTAATGTATCACTTGCACCCGTAGAACTATGTCTTAAGTTAGATCATCTCCGCATGACGTTTATACATGTTGAGAACGGGTGTTGCCAATATTATCTTCCCGGGTCCCTGAGCCTTTTTGGATAGGCTATACCTTATGAAGTGGCCTCTTCCGCAACCTCTGAGATAAATGCAGACATCTAGTCTGCCGTGAGAGGTGTACATAAACGGCTGTATGTAGCACCCGGTGGAACCAGCGCATCCAGTTCAGAGAACAGGCTCAAGAGTATGAGAGTACTTTAACAAATCAACTGTAAATTCTACATTGCAATTAGATACTAATAATTAAATTGGAGTCAGATACATGAGTATAGAATCAGCGTTGGTGGCTGACAGTCAATATAATATACACAGGCTGCCTTTTTGGATAAGCTGGGGTCAGCCTGCAGACCAGACTTAGAGCGGGAGGCAAAGTGGTACTATTGCCTCTGACACATGGTGAATTATTAGCTGATCCCGCGAATCTAAAGAAGCAGTCTCATCCGGTTGTAAGAACAGTAATATTTCAAAACTCTTACCTTTTCCCACAGCAACAGCGGAAAATATCACGCTTAAACCTTCGCTCTGAGCTATTCCCTCATTGGTCTAGCTGCTTACACTAATTTATTTATTTTTAAGCTTATTTATCCTTTAAAGCTGTTTTATCTTTTATTTATTTTTAGATATTTTTTCTTTCTTTTTTTTAATTCTTTTTTTTCTTTTTTTAAAATTCTTTCTTTTTCTGCACCGCATATACTTAGATAAATACTGTTATCTGATGTTCAGTTGTTGCCTGTTATCTGTTGAGCACTTGAAAAGTCGTCTATAAAGTTGGGCAAAGAAAAAGAGGCCGTAGTACACTCAACTTGAGGCCGTAGTGCGCTCAACTTAAAAGTTTGATTAAAAGTTTGATTAGTGACCGACGGGTCCGTCACTCTGTGGAGTGATTCAAACTGTGGAGGCTGTATGCTGCTCCCACCCATGGGCTAATACGTAAAAAGAGGCTGTAGTGCGCTCAACTTGAGGCCGTAGTGCGCTCAACTTAAAAGTTTGATTAGTGACCGACGGGTCCGTCACTCTGTGGAGTGATTCAAACTGTGGAGGCTGTATGCTGCTCCCACCCATGGGCTAATATTTTTACAAAAGTCCTGCAGCGTAGCTGGCAGGCACCTGCAGCGGACCTGGCAGGTATAATATCACCCAGAGAGAGAGGCTGTACGGTGCGTAGCAGATGGCAGGTTTGTGGTAGGAGTGTTTGTTGGGGTATTTGTTTTGTGGGCCCAACCAGTATTGCGTTTTATTATATCTGTTTTAACTTCTTATTAACATTGTTCAATTCTAATTTACTTTTTATATAATGTCTTTCTATGTCTTATGTAAAGCACTTTGAGTTGCCTTGTGTATGAAAATGTGCTATACAAATAAACTTGACTTGACTTGACTTGACACTTGTACTCCCTTTTTGCATTTAGCTCTATCTGTAGGAGTAGAGGATAGGACCCGGCCCGTAATATATTAGCGTCTGACTCACACAGTTACTCAGCCAGCCCTGATCAGATGGAAAACAACAAGCACGTTTGAATAGAACAGGATAACACGTTTATATAACCTGAAATAAAATTTTATGAAAATGTGGACAATAGATTAACCCTTGTCTGTCTGTCTGTCTGTCTGTGTGTAAAGTCCTGCATAACAGTTCATACTTATATTTGCTGGAGCTCAGTTCAGGCCGGTGTACTTTCATGTCCAAAGGCATGAAAAACACACACACTGTCTAGACTCTACAGGGGTTCCCAAACTCGGTCCTTGGGGACCACTGTGTATGCTGGTTTTCGTTCCAACCACAATTGCAATCCCGGAATTTTAACAAGATGTCAATTGTTCTTAATTAGGTGTTTGTCATATTTCGAGGGATTATTTACCCTCTTAAGCCACATTATCGTAGCAATAGCTATGCATGTCATGAATAATAAAAGTACAATATTCTCATTTTGCTATAATGAAAATAATTACAAAAGGGGGCAAAAAAAAAACTATTTTTTAACTGACCTAATTAATTTTATTTTATTAAATAAAATTAAAGACTGAGGTGAATCAATAGGCTCCTAATTGGTGAAATTGTGGATATATGGCCACTAAAACTAACCATTTGATAAATAATGAAAAAAAGACAAAGAAAATGATAACGAGCCAAACTTGCAGTGTTAATACATTTAAGAAAAGCTTGATGAGGGAACTTAAAAACTCACGTTTTCAACTACCTAATTAGGAGCCAATTGATTCACCCCAGTCTTTAATTTGATCAGTTTAAAAAAATGTTACCTATTTGCAAAACAGCCCAATAAGCACAGTAGGAACATGGGAATTTTTATTCTTCATGGCATGCATAGCTATTTCTGACATGATGTGGCTTAAGAGGGTAAATAATCCCTCTAAACATGAAAAGCACCTAATTAAGAAAAATGAACAGCTTGTTAGGATTTTTGGATTGCAATTGTGGTTGGAACGAAAACCAGCATACACAGTGGTCCCCGAGGACCGAGTTTGGGAACGACTGGTCTAGACCAATTATAAACATGGACTAAAACTGAAATAATATCAAACACTTCCAGTACGTGAAGCTACCTCTTTAAGGGTTACAGCAGAAACAGTTCCAGGGGGAGGAGGAGCCAATCTTCTAGTATTAAAGGGGAATTCCACCGAAAAACAACATAAGCCTCATTTAACAGATCAAGGTGTAACTGATTAAGGGCCCTATCTTACACCCGGCGCTAAGTGGTGCTAGCCAAACGCAAGTGTGTTTGCTATTTTCAGACAGGTGCAGGTGTCATTTTAGCTCCCAGTGCCCACATTGGGTTGGTCTTAAGATGAGGTGTGGCCAGGATAATTTCTGCCAAATTGCTATTTTGAGCCAGCAGAAAGAACTTGCGCTAAAACCACCACAAACCTGGTCTTATGTCATGCCGCAGTTCTTTCTATGTTATTTTAACGGCTCATAGCCTATATGTGCGTCTACATAGGCGTCTACATAACTGTGCACCCTATTGTCTGTTACACACAGGTGCGCACACAAGCATGGATAAAAATATCAAAATTACATTGTGAGATAGAGATGAATATTTTTCCCAAAAATAAAACATTTTCTCCCCCGGAATAGACGCACGTTGTCCCTGGAATCCCGTTTTAAAAGCATTAAGCTACCAGTAAAAAGCGTTGGCCATATTTCCATAAGCAGGGCAATTTAAAACAAGGGAAAATATGCATAAACCTATGGGTTCTGACTGCTGTGAGAACAGCCTCATGGAATTGATGTTTGACAATGCCTCATTGTGTAATCAAACAAAATTTGTGAAACAGGCAGGCTATTTTGGCATTTTCTAATCATCAAGAAATAATAATTTTTAACAAAACCATGTGTGCCACAATTATTGGCACCCCTGCATTTAATACTTTGTACAACCTCCCTTTGCCAATAAAACAGCACTGAGTCTTCTCCCGTAACATCTAATAAGGTTGGAGAATACAGAGCAAGGAATCTGAGACCATTCCTCTTTACAGAATCTCTCCAGATCATCCAGAGTCCTAGGTCCTCTCTTGTGCATTCTCCTCTTCAGCTCAGCCCAGAGGTTTTCAATGGTGTTTAGGTCAGGGGACTGAGATAGCCATAGCAGAAGCTTGATTTTGTGTTCAGATAACCATTTTTGTGTTGATTTGGACGTATGTTTTGGATCATTGTCCTGCTGGAAGATCCAACGACGACCCAGTTTTAGTTTTCTGGCAGAGGCAGCCAGATTCAGATTAAAAATTTCCTGGTATTTCATGGAGTTCATGATGCCATGTACCTTAACAAGGTTCCCAGGGCCTTTGGAGGAAAAACAGCCCCACAACATCACGGAACCTCCACCATACTTAACAGTGGGGATCACATTATTTTTGTTATAGCCATCCATCTTTTTACGCCAAACCCACCTTGAATGTTGGTTGCTGAAATGCTCAATTTTCGTTTCATCTGACCAAAGAACACGGTTCCAGTCAAAGTTCCAGTGTTTAGCAAACTCCAGGCGATTATGTTTGTGGTGAAATGACAGGAAAGGCTTTTTTCTGGCATGCCTTCCAAATAATTTGTTAGCACGGAGGTGATGTCTAATGGTAGTTTTGGAGACTTGATGACCCCAAGATGCTACTTTCCTCTGTAATTCTCCAGGAGTGATCCTTGGGGATTTTTTTTTGCCTCTCTTACCATCCTCCTCACTGTGCGTGGGGGCAAACTAAACTTGGTGTGACGACCGCATTCCCATCCTACTGTTTCCCGTGTTTTCCCTCTCTCCCTGTGTCATGTTCGTCTCTCCTTAGTCCGTCTTTTCCCGTGCTGCAGGTTGGGCGTGGTTTCCTAATGGTTTCACCCTGTTTCACGCCACTCCTTACAGCCTATCCCACTTCCCCGCTTTCGCATGCATTCCACACTCTTCTATCTGCTAATCACTCCAGCATACATTCGCACGCGGCACATAATTGATAGCAATTAAATGTTGTATTTAGTCACCCAGTGTTCTCTGTCCTGTGGCAGTTCGTTAACGTTATTGTCTGTGAACCTCTGGTCTTGCCTTGAGTCCTAGTAACCAGTCTAGTATTATTCCTGAGTCTTTGCTGTTTAGGTGTTAAATCGCCTTACAGCCCTGTTTAAAACCTGAGTCCGCTCTAGCCTGGAACAGTACGTCTGCTGTTCATTGTTCCTGTCTCGTCAAATTAACTGTCTGCTTCATTCGCCTAAACTGCAGTTGTTGGTTGTCCCTGCCTGTGTCACGGTCTACAGCCTCCCTCCTGATGTGTGTGCAAGCCGTTTGGGTTTCTGCTCCTCCACACTGCAGTTGTTCCAGCGTCCGGCCGTTGCCGCATCTACTGCCACGGTTACGGTTGCGCTCACTGCTGCTGCCCTGCTGCTACGCCCGGGTCCAATCCAGATCCGGATCCACGGTCCTGCTTTCTCACTCCCGCTCCCGCTCATCCCCTGCTCATTCTAACCGGTTGTCTGTTTCCACTGCCTCCCCTGCTCTCTCCTAACTCTCTCATTCCCTGCAGCCTCAAACCCGGACTGTTCATATTAAATGTCGCTCCCTACTCTTCAGGAGAATGCCATTTAAATTATTGGATGCTTAGCGCTCCCACAATTGTCTGTCCAACTGTCTGTCGTGAGTCCAGTCCAGTCCAGCCCTGCCAAGTCCAGTTCCGGTCTGGAACGAGCGTTGCCCGGTTGCCAAGTCCAGTTCCGGCTTGGAACAAGTGCCGCCCGTCTGTCCAGTCCCGTTCCGGCCTGGAATGAATCCAGTCCGGTATCAAGTCCAGTTCCGGCTTGGAACAAGTCTACCCGGTCCAAGAATAATTGTTGTATTTGTTAACCTGTCTTGCCTTTCTCCCCTTGCTACAGGACTGCCCTGTTAAGCAATAAATATCTGGGAATTGGTAATCTTGTCTCTGAGTCGTGCATTTGGGTTCAGTCCACTGTCTGGGTCATAACACTTGGGTCCTCTTCCAGGCAAGTTTTAACAGTTCCAGTTGCTTTGCACTTTTTAAATATTGCCATAATGGTAGATATGGGCATTTTCAGGTGAGTAGTTTTTTTTTTATAGCCATTCCCTGACTTATGAAGCTCAACACACTTTTTCCTCATTTGATTTGTGTGTTCTCTTATCTTTCCCATGTTGATGTATGAATAAGGAATTATGGCCTCTGTGTCACCTTCATATTTATACCCCAGTGAAGCAGGAAGTCATGGATTACTGCTTGAAAGTTCCTAAACTTTCTGATCAACTTTAAAAAGTAAAATATAAATGGAAAAAATGTTTCCGTTACATTTTGTTCATAATTCATGAATTTCTAGGGGTGCCAATAATTGTACATTACATTTATTTAGCAGACGCTTTTATCCAAAGCGACGTACAGTAAGTGCGTACAGAGACATCCTCATCATTACAGAACAGACAAGGCAAAGCACATCCTTTGCATAATGTAGCAGCTATCCCTAGCAATGAACGTTGACTGTAGTTCACAGTAAGCTGTGGGCAAATCAGCAACACCACACTTTCATTCCAAATACTATTATAAACTATACTATTATAAACCATTCCAAATACTATTATAAACTATGCTATTATAAACCATTCCAAATACTATTATAAACTATACTATTATAAACCATTCCAAATACTATTATAAACTATACTATTATAAACCATTCCAAATACTATTATAAACTATAATAAACAGACAGGAAAACACAGGGAACAGGGAACTGATATTCCTAGGTGAGGATATCAGTCAAGGTGGAGTCTGAAGAGGTGTGTCTTCAGGCCTCGACGGAATGCAGGCAGGGTTGGAGTAGAACGTAGGGGAATGGGAAGTTCATTCCACCACTGAGGTGTTAATGTGGAAAAACTCCGCAGTCGGGACAAGCGAGAGCCTTTGACACGGAGGGGGGGAAGTGCCAGTCGCCCTGCTGTAGAAGAGTGAAGTGGTCGAGCAGGAACATAGTTCTGGATTAAGTCCTGCAGGTAGGCGGGGCCTGTCCTATTTGCTGCAGTGTAGGCCAGGGTCAGAACTTTGAACCTGATCCTGGCTGCAACTGGCAGCCAGTGGAGAGACCTCAGCAGGGGGGTTACGTGGGAAAATTTCGGGAGGTTGAACACAAGCCGGGCAGCTGCATTCTGGCACAGAATTGTGGCACATGTGGTTTGGTTAAAAATAATAATTTCTTGATGAGGGATTTTTTTTCTCAGAATAAATGTACCTCAATTAAAGGTTGGATTTTTCTCATTTTTTCAGTGTGAGATTAAGTGTAATGGGGCGTGACGTGTGAGGTGGGAGGAGCCAAACGCAGCAAGGGGAATCATTAAGCCCTTAGGCCACTAAGGCGGGATACCCCGCAGATAAGGGAAGGAGACAAGACAAGGAACACAAACACACCACAGCTACAGACCGGCTCATTGTTACACCAGAGCCAGGAATATAACGCCCTGTCTCGATAACGAGACGCATACGAACAGGCGAGTAGCACAATGGCACAAACACATACAGCAAAAATAATACGAAAGTGTGAGAAGGCGAGAGGAACAGATCCAACGTTCCGTGGCTTAAAAACTTGCAGTCACACGCAAACATGTCCAACATCATCAACAGGAATCCCTGAGACGAATTGCACCGAAGGACGAACAGAACTACAGTTCCGAACCATCGCCCACATCTCCTATCCACGGAGAAGGAAAGCACAAACGATGAAGGACAGCTGCACCTTAACCAAAGGCTAACCTGACTAACAAGCATAAACCCTGCCTCTCAGACAGGAGAAATGTAACGAGGCAAACAGGAACAGATAATTAACGTTCCACGGCTTCAAGGCTCGCAGTCACACGCAAACATGTCCAACATCATCAACAGGTATCCCTGAGACGAATTGCACCGAAGGACGAACAGAACTACAGTTCCGAACCATCGCCCACATCTCCTATCCACGGAGAAGGAAAGCACAAACGATGAAGGACAGCTGCACCCTAACCATGGGTTAAACAGACTAACACAAGCACAAGCCCTGCCTCACAGACAGCAGAAATGTAACTAGGCGAACAAGAACAGAGATTTAACGTTCTAAGACTAGTTAGAAAAGTGCGCAGTCCAATGCAGCAAACGTACCTGGGCAAACACCCGATCTCCCAGGAGGGAGAGACATTTACAGGCGAGCCGACGGAGCACCGTCGTCCCAAAACTTACTAACCAGAGACTACGCAAACTAGCTCAAACACGCGCCCTAGCTTCTTAATAAGGAGAAGGATAACGAGGCAAACAGGAACAGAGACTTAACGTTCCATGGCTACTTAAATAAGTATGCAGTCTAATCCACAAGACTCACGCACACTTAATCACACAAGCGCCCTAGCCTCTTAATAAGGAGAAAGGTAACGAGGCAAACAGGAACAGAGACTTAACGTTCCATGGCTACTTAAATAAGTTCGCAGTCTAATGCAGCAAACATACCTGGGTAAACACCCGATCTCACATGAGAAACATTTTACAGGTGAGCCGACGGAGCACCGTCGTCCCAAAACTTACTAACCAAAAGACTCCGCGAACTTAAATAAACACAAGCCCTAGCCTCACAGTAAAGGAATAAGTAACAAAACCCCGACTCACAACAAAGGAGAACGCAGTCTATGAGAAGGAGACAAAACAGGAATAAACGTACCAAGCTACTAACTGGCTTACCGTAACCCGGAAATCAGTAGAAGCTAACACGCCAGGTCTCTCTATAAGAAAACCATTAACCGGCGAAAAGGGACAAAGAACAGCTACTCTACACTTCTACAAGCTAAGCAACCCAGCCGAAGCGAAACGCCAGATCTCCCATGAGACGACATGCACCGAGAGGCGAACAGAACACAGTTCCGACCATCGCCCAAATCTCCATCCACGGAGGAAAACGCACACAGGCGAACTAGAGCAGAGATTATACAGTCCCAAACTTCTACGAGATAATCCACTAGTAAGCCAGCAAGAAATAAGCCCTGCCTCAACAAAGAGACGTTAACAAAAGGCGAGTAGCCAACAGGGTACGAATAACTCACAGCCAACAATACACCACAGTACATAACAATGAACAAACAATTAATGTCGAAGCCCCGAACGAAGGGAACGGTAGGCTTATATAACTCTCAGGTGACCACGCAACAGGTGTAAAAGCTTAAACAGAAACTCCCCCAACCCAGCAGGGCGGAGCAAGCACCCACCAACAGGGCAGCGCCCTCGCGTGGCCACCAAGGAAAACGACCGCATGGGACAACAGGGTCCAAAACCATGACATTAAGCTAATTCACAAAAAAGTACATTTTTTATAACCCTTTTTACTCATCTTTACCAGGGGTGCCAATAATTGTGGAGAGCACTGTATTTAATAGGAAATAGTTTGGTTGGGAATTACCGGGAACCTGTGCGTGCTGGTGTTAAACCCTAATGTTTAAGATTATTATTGTGTATATGAAAAAATGTCATAATGGTTAATTTGAATAATATTGATCCATATATTCCTTGCTTGCACACTTTAACCTTGCGTGCGAGCAGGGTTCCCCAGCTGTAAATCCCTCATTTTGCAGTCTTATTAAATTTACCAATATATTAGCAATCCGCCAAGGTGCAAATGCAGGTAACTTTTATAGGGAATGGGAGATAACACTGTGGTTTGTTGCATGTTACGCCCAAGACACACCTATAGTTAATGAAGAGGCTAAGTTCAGCCCAGTTGAACCTTGCGCCTTACTTTGCGCTCAAAATATGTGCCGTCTAACTAGAAAAAGGGCAGTTGGATATGCCCTAAATGCACTTACGCCATGCATTTTAGATGATGCCCTAAGGTCGTCAAGATACATTTGTCAGAATTCTTTTGAAGGGGGTTAATTTAGGCATCTGGAGCCATATCTACTGCATCCTGTGTACTGCTTAATGTTTAGTGACATGCAGAATGCAAAACATATCCCCTATACTAGGCTACTATCAGCGAAAATCCGGAAATAAGTATATGATTTTAAGTACACTACATTTAGAGAACAATTTGCCTACTTAAAGTTCTCATCCAGTGTACTGAACTAGCATAATGGAGGGAAGGAAGGAAAGTAGTCAAAGTACCCTGGGAATCTCCGTAGCGCGCCTAGACTGTAGCGAGTGACAAGATAGCCTCTCCCTGCCCAAACACTCGTTTAGAACATAACTATAGATGGGGCTAGTGTCATTATATTGCTGAAGGCAACTATATTATTGTGTGTCAACTGTCAACTCAAGCTGTGGTTCAACGTATCATTGCCTTCAGCAATATAATGACACTAGCCCCATCTATAGTTATTTATTCATGGATTAGCCCCATCTATAGGCATTTATTCATGATTAATTACATTTATTTGTGGATCAGGTCCATTTATTTGTGGATCTGTTGAATTTATTTGTGAATAAGATGCATTTATTTGTGGATCAGTTGCATTTATTTATTTATTTAGAGACAATAATACCCCCATAGTTTGGGGCTATATCTCTGCACTCACTACAGGTAGAGAGTTGGCTGAGCTCATTGTAATCTGGAGGACAGTTACTCTTCTACAAATAAATTATAATTTTTGGTGGAATTCTCCTTTAAGTCTAAAATGGCCTTTATTGTCAGTATGGGTTCTTCATGCCTCAGGACATGAAAACACAGGCCTTTTATCGCCTTCTCTGCTCCAAGGCTGTAGCAGTAAACGCTGAGGTTTCAAAAACAGAGAGAAAAAAGGCTAAATATGAAATTTTCACACAGATTTGATTGTGGTGACCTTCAGAAGAGCTGAGGAGAGGCTACTTTTTTTTCACCCGGATCAACGGGGATAATCGGGTCAAGCCACTATGTCCGATTGTGGCCTCACAATGGGGCCTCCAACCCTGCTCGTAAGTCAATACAAAAAGGCTGAGTTGTAGCCTAATGAAAAGGCCTAGCACTTATTCGCAAGTGTGCCACACTAATGTTAGTGCTGGTTAATGGTGGTTGGCTGTCATGGTTACGGTTCGGGCCACTCTTCGGGGGGAACCTCAGCAAAGAGGGGTGAGAGTGGCTTGGACAAATAGAGCGAAATGCCCTGTAATCATAGGACCAGGACAAAATTAAGAGCCTCAATTGTTACTCCTTAGGGTCTGCAGGGCGAGCTGCTGATGCATTTAAGAGCTCTGCCACTAGTGATGAGAAAATTAAGCTTCTAACCAACAAAATGGCAGGGGTGGTGCTATAGTGATTTTGCAAAGAGATTTCAAATAAAATCATCAGATTTCATATAAATAAATAAATAAATAAATAAATAAAATAAATAAAAAACATAATATAGATATATGTATAATCACTATTTTTTTGTTTTTTACTCAATTGCTGGGATAATACTGGTAAAATATATTTTGATGGCTCAAAGGCTATTAAACCCTGTAAAGGGGGCAACTCTTATATATTCTTCTTAAATGGCACTTTTTTTGCTATTCCTAACATTCACACAGTAGGAATATGTCACACATATCAGTAGGAATTGTTACAAATTTTATAATTGTTTGGAATTGTGAATTCTTGTCTGGGACAAGGGTGTTTCCTGGCCCTCGACAAGTATATAAGATAAAAAATGAAATTCGTCAACAAATTATTATTATTTTTTTATTATAGATTTTTTGTTGGACATGATTTGTCCCAATTCTCAAGAATGGGTGATGGGTATATATATTGACACCCCCAATATCCTACCTTTGCTACCGTTTTTTAATTATTACATTTAATTTAACCAGGCAGGTAAAATAACTAATTCTCACACTCACACACACACGTACATACGCGCACACACGCGCACACACACGCACACGCGCGCACGCGCGCACGCACGCACGCACGCACGCACGCACGCACGCACACACACACACACACACACTGTGTGGAACCCAGATGGTGGCCGCAGATTGAGGTCTCCTCCTGACCATCACTCTTCTCTTTATAAAGGGTTTTGCTCAGGTGCTGCCAATCCTACAAATCAAAACAGAACTAAACACAAAAAGGAAGGACCAGCCACATACCACTAGGGGTACCAGTTAGAGCAGTGGTTCCCAAACTCGGTCCTCTGGGACCACTGTGTATGCTGGTTTTCGTTCCAACCCACAATTGCAATCCTAACAAGCTGTTCATTTTTCTTAATTAGGTGCTTTTCATGGTTTAGAGGGATTATTTACCCTCTTTAAGCACATCTGTCAGAAATAGCTATGCATGCCATGAAGAATAAAAATCCATGTTCTTCACTGTGCTTATTGGGCTGTTTTGCAAATAGATTTAAAAAAAAATTTTAAACTGATAAAATTAAAGACTGGGGTGAATCAATTGGCTCCTAATTAGGTAGTTGAAAACGTGAGTTTTTAAGTTCCCTCATCAAGTTTTTCTTAAATGTATTAACACTGCAAGTTTGGCTCGTTATCATTTTTCTTTGTCTTTTTGTCATTATTTATCAAATGGTTAGTTTTAGTGGCCATATATCCACAATTTCACCAATTAGGAGGCCTATTGATTCACCTCAGTCTTTAATTTTATTTAATAAAATAAAATGAATTTGGTGAGTTAAAAACATATTTTTTTTTTGCCCCTTTTTGTAATTATTTTTCAATATAGCACAATGAGAATATTGTACTTTCATTATTAATGACATGCATAGCTATTGCTAACATAATGTGGCTTAAGAGGGTAAAATAATCCCTCTAAATATGACAAACACCTAATTAAGAACAATTGACAGCTTGTTAAAATTCCGGGATTGCAATTGTGGTTGGAACGAAAACCAGCATACATAGAGTTAGAGGACTGGGGATGTAACACCGCCACCCTTAAAATGGTGATACCAGTCACCACAAAAGCAATAGGAAAAAAATTGATTCAAATGAGGAGATTTACATCCATGACTCTTCATCTGAAGCAGACAGCATGGATTCAATAGCTAAATGTTGCCTTTGTCATGGGCTACGCAGTCTTTATTTCTGCGGTCGTTCTTTTTCTTTGCTACGATAGAGCAATCTACGATTTTCTTTCATCCGTTCCAGCGTTCCAGCTTTTCGGTTGCTCTGTTACTCATCGGGCGCACCTGTTCTCTATTACCTTGCAGGTATTTAAGCCCTGTGATTTCCTTTATTCGGTGCTTCTGTATTGTTTTGCTGACATTCAGAGCCGGTACTGTATAGGAAGTGTGCTTATGGGAGACCACTTTGCCCAAACCTTTGTGTTGGGGTAACGTGGAAGTGCCTACAGTGCATGTAGTTTTAGTTAGGACTGTAGAACCCGCACAGCTAGACCAATGAAGGAATAGCTGGAGGGGAAGGAGCAAATATGTTTTTCCTTTGCTGTTGTGATGTAAATAAAAGAGTTCAGTGATTTATCCTCCGGTCATGTATATATTATAAGTACATTTAAGAATATACTGAGTCCGTCGCCATGAGTCAGATATGAATGCGCTGCTCCATATCCCGCTTAAGACAGGCCTGAAACGGATCAGTATGATTCTTAGTATTCTCCGTTCGAAAACGGGGCCATGTTGTCATCACGGTTATATCCGACCTATCGTCCAAATGTCAATATTCTAATGAGAGCATTAGAACACTCACACAGGAGCTGAATCACACATCGAATATATTTATGATCACAAACAGTAAGCGTAACAGTTACAATTGGTGTACTCGTAAGTATCTAACTTTAGATTAAATTATAATTTAGAATTGTACTTTAATCATGCGTGAAGCTCAGAGTGGTTACACTCGACTCCTCCTTGGGTGCCACCATTACTCAATATATGCTCCCGGGATTAGCACTATTGCCGAATCTCAGTTCGGTGGAGAACATAGAGGTTGGGGGTCTGGCCGACACAATACATGTATTATATTTTACATAGATAGTTGCGAGCCCCGGTCAGTGTGCACTCAGAGGACTCCTTAAGGCGAATTTGACAAGAACCGACGTAAAAACGTCCAAGGGCTCTCTTCACGTCAAATTCCCAGAGCCGTGCCTCAACCAATCCGTATACGGGCCGAACCCGGTCGCCTGCCCAACTTAAGCACTCCCCATACTGTACCACGCCACTGATCAGTTGGTCATTGGTCAGAATTGTTCCCCTGAGTATTCAGTCGTAACTTAGGCTGGAAAAGGTAGAAAATGGATTAGAGTCATGGAGTCCACGCAAGTTAAAATAATAAGAATTTATTCACAGGCAGGTAGGTCATTATCTTAAATTCAGGTCAATTACAAAACATACAAATTAAGAAAAGAAACACAGAGTAAATATCTTACCGGCCTGCTTCAGCTACACACACACACAGAATCTGCACGATGTGTGGGAAATCGATTGCGATATTCCTAGATAAGCTTGTCTTCCTTTCTTTTATGCCAAATCATGCGTTTGAACCAGGCGGCAGTGTCATAAATTAACCTGGAGGTGTGGTCGAATCTGGAATTTAGACCCCCACTCTTTGGGGGTTTGCTGCGTAGGGTGAGGGAAAAAAGGAATTGATTACCAGAGAGGATATTCTAGTGTTAGTTTTTCTTGAGTTATGGAAACTATGTTTTACTAAACTCCATTTGGTATGAAATGTATCTCATTCGATTCCTTGATTTTACCAGATTACATCCATACCAAACATCTTACCATTAGGATTATTATTCTGGAATTTAGCGCAGATTAAGTCTTATTATGTTACAGTTGTCATGAAAATTCCCTACTGACGAACCATTTTACATGTAATTCCTGTTACTACTACATAAAACATAATGTAACAATATAAGGATCACATGTGCAATGTTTGTAAGTTGTTAGAGTCCTGTTCCAGGAGAGAAGTAAAGGGTGTAATCACAAAGATGCCAACATGGGGGCACTGTGGTATTGTCTGTAGTCAATCCCATAGGACTGACCACGTGTGAAAATGTCACAGATGGTCGGGTAGGACATTCCTTGCGTCACCACCCCTATGCCATAAATGCCCCTACATCACACATACACAACCATGACACAGTCCAACTTCCTCACAGTCCTTTCCCACTTTGATCCTTCGAGCCTCAGGTGAGAACAAATGGCTTGAACTTCCCCCCTGAAGGAAGTCCGAAGAGCCTATTGTTCTATCACACGGCTCTCTGGTCCTTTGAAGTATCTTCACACATGGCAGTCTTTCCTGAGTCTCACTTTGATTCCCCTCCTACAGGACTTTATTTTCTCTTTCTGTCCTTTCTTTTCTCCGCGTCGTGGCTCCCTGCTGCCTTTCACTCTGAGACAAGTCTTGTTTTCACCGTCCTCTCTTTTTCCCTGCTTTCAGTTATTGAAAGCGAGAGGTTTTCTTTCTTTTCTTTTCTTTATTCTATACTCAAGCCTTAGAGCAGGGGTTCCCAAACTGGTCCTGGGGGACCCCTGTGTATGCTGGTTTTCATTGCAATCCCAGAATTTTAACAAGCTGTTAATTTTTCTTAATTAGGTGCTTTTCATGTTTGGAGGAATTATTTGCCCTCTTAAGACTCAATATGTCAGAAATAGCTATGGATGCCATGTAGAATTAAACACCCCATGTTCACATTGTGCTTATTGTGCTATATTATTTAAAAAAGATAAGAAAATGATTTAACAGATCCATTTAAAAACTGATTTGAATCAATAGGCTCCTAATTGGTGAAAGTGTGGACACATGGCCACTAAAACTAACCATTTGGTAGATAATGAAGAATTCAAACATAAAGCAAATGATAACGAGCCAAACCTGCATTGTGTTAATAAGCTTAAAGAAAAAATTGAGTTAAACACGTGTTCAACAACCTAATTAGGTGCCTATTGATTCACTTCACTCTTTAATTTGAGTGAAAATACATTATTTTGTAACCTCTTTTAATGTAATTGTTGCAATATAGCACAATAAGCAACGTGAACATGGGGAGTTTGTTCTACATGGCATGCATAGCTATTTCTGACATAATGAGTCTTAAGAGGGCAAATAATTCCTCCAAACATGAAAAGCACCTAATTAAGAAAAATTAACAGCTTGTTAAAATTCTGGGATTGCAACTGTGGTTGCAACGAAAACCAGCATACACAGGGGTCCCCCAGGACTGGTTTGGGAACCCCTGCCTTAGAGTATTTCTTGCCCGTTTATCGTGGGTTGTCATTATTTCTCTTTTGTTTCCGTTCGCCTTTTCTCTGATCTCTTTACTGAGAGCTAGGCAAACTAATATCTACCTGTTCTCACATCTGCGAGCTTTGCCCGATTTCTGCGGGTTGTTTTCAGTTTTCCTGTCTCCTTTTCATTCTCTCTAGTCGAGAGTGGGAGTTTATTTTCTTTTTCAAATAGTTTTTCCTGTTTCTGGAGTTCCCATTTACGGGAGCTTTTAGAATTCCTTTCCTACCGCGTTTGGTCCTCCGAACCACACTCGCCCCTCACAGAATACAGAAGCCATCATGGAGGGACCAGCGGTACCCCAAGGGGTCGAGCAGGTGTTAGCTAATTACGCTGAAGGCCTTCAAGCTCTTCAGGCTAGCCATCAGACAATGCAGGAACAACAAGGTCATTTAATAGAGCAGCTGCGACAGCAGCAGGATTGTATCCGTGAGCTTACTAACAGCCTGTGTCTTTTCTCCGTTTCTGTGGTTCCCGTTTACGGGAGCTTTTAGAATTCCTTTTCTACCGCGTTTGGTCCTCCGAACCACACTCCCCCCTCACAGCCTTGTGTACAAGGTGTGCTTGTGTGTTGTATTCATAATAGTATCCACAGAAAGGCTAGCTAGGTTGTGTTATTATTGTTTGTGGTGTCAGATTTTTACAATAGCGGTGCTGAATTCAGAATTAAAGGACCTGTAGTCTCTCTTATTCTTGTTTAATTTAGTTTTATACCTAGTTAGCTAGCAACCTATTAGGTATTGACTATAAGTTAAGCCTGCATAAGGCTCAATGATAAAGTATGGGGAGTCTGTGGGAAAAAAGTCCCTGCCTGAGGGGACTTGGATTTGTATACCATAAGTAATGACAATTTTTATGACAAAGACTGGCTTATCTTTGATGTTTGTGGGGGTGAGTGAGTGAGAGAGAGACAGAAGAAGAGGGGGGAGAGCAAAAGATGGAGGAGGTGGTTAGTTTACTTATATCTAAATATTAGGATATCCTACATTCCCCTCTCTTGTAAGAATAGGTGCATGCACCTGCTAAAATACCTATTCTTACATCACCAAATAGGAATCATATTACACATTGGAACAATGAAAATGCAGTTACCTGCTAACAACAAAAACAACTGTCCAAATGGTTCACCAACCATCTTTAAAACAATTCGTCCATGCCCAGTTTAATAGTCCCATTGCAATCTGCTGGGCCAGCAGATATATGGACACACTGATGTATGTCCCACAATGATCCGGTGTGGTGCGGAGACATTTCTCCATTAGACACTCTTTTGTGTCGCTGCTGTTATGACACCCTGGTTCAGTCTCTTCCTTCTCCAGTGTCAGGGTATCTAGACTGGCAAGGGAAGAGGTTCCCTGGACTTTGGGTAACATGCAGTGCTTTTTCCCATTAATGTTGCATTGCGTGAGTGAAAGGCAGCCTACATCCCAACAGTGTCTCTACCAGTTTTTGCACAGCGTGCGGGGGCTCTGTCTCCTGTGACAGACAACTGGACGATCCACAGGTGGCAAAGTGTTGTCAGGACCTCTCTTCTGATGGGCGGGGAAGCGCGTCTTTCCCTGTCGGAATCTGTTTTCGCTCCGTGACCTTGGGTCCAGTTGGGTGGTGTGCTGATGGCAGTTGCTTAGGCTAGCTTCCCGTGGCAGGGTATGGGTCTGGTTGCACTTGTGCCTCTGGGGGTCCTTCAGGAGTGGCAGGAGAAGACTGTGGGACTTGAGCAACATGTGAAGAGGGGAATACTGCATGTTATAAGCACTTAGTCCATTCAGGGGAATCTTACGGACAGGATTTACCACCCACGGGATTGCCAGTCCAAATAATAACATAAATAGGGCAGACTTATCCATAAGTGTCCAGGAACAGCATTGGAGGGGGCACCTACACTATAGAAAACGGACTTAAAAAACATGGGCATGTTATTATGTTAAAAGGTGGTGGTAGGAATGTTAGGGGGGGGGGAAGGGGGGGGCTACCAGTTTTACTTCGAGAACACCAGTATGGTTACTGGCAGTCTTTTGGCAGCGGAGGGCCACACAGCGTTCAGCAAACCGGGATGACAGAAGGTATCCTGTCATCTTGCTTCTTCCGCACGTGGACGCCCCCTTAACTACGCCCATCTTCATCTCTGTACAATTTTGGCTTCAGTTCCCTCTCTGGGCAGCTGGGCTGATCGTCGCTCGTAGGCCTCCAGTCCATCACTGCTCTTTTGTAGGAAAAATTACTTGTGTCATGCACAAAGTACATGTCCTAATTGACTTGCCAAGACTATAGTTTGCGAACATGAAATCTGTGGAGTGGTTAAAAATTTGTTTTAATGACTTCATCCTAAGTGTGTGTGGTGTAAACATCCAACTTCAACTGTATATACTGTATATATATATATATATATATATATATTATATTATATACACACAATATATATAATATAATTATTTCCATGGGTTTTCATGGGTTTTGAAAGGTTTGGTCTACAAACCATTCCCCTAATCTTTTGCAAAAGTTGGAAATGATCTAATGATATACATGCAAATATTTCCAATGAGTCAAAAGAGTTTATCTGTTTGAAAAATCTCCTGAATTACGGTGATGCACAATTATCCATTTTGGGTAGACTTTTGGACCGCTAAGCTACAACCGTTTCAATAGGATTTGAGCAGTAATACATATCAACAATACATATAATTGTGTACACATGCAGACAGGAGGTTTGCAAACCAGAAAATGTAAAGTTTAACCTTATTCACATATTTGACTCTCAGGTGTTCACTGTAAACTAGAGTAGTGGAACTTTGTTTTTCACCGGGGGTTGTGCATTCACTGCCCATAATTTAACATCTGAGTTATGAAAATAATTTAATTTAAGGTATGATAATAAATGGTACAAGGGTCTTCTTTAATCTAAGCCATTATTGGTGTTTGTGTTACATTGATATCTGGAGTTATAAAGCTTTAAACAGTATGGTACAAAAACAGATGAAAATGGGGTAAAATGTATTAATTACTAATTTAATTAAGGCTAGAAGTTGGCATGAAAATCAGAAACCGATACGACCCACATTTCCCACCTTTGTGTTGAAACTAAGTTCACACCAGTGTAGCATTGAGAATTTGTCCTGTAACCCACTTTCTCCTTGTTGCTCAACCCGCCCCTCCCACTTCCCCACCTCGTTCAACCTTAACTGTTTTGCCAGTTTCGTTGATAGGAGGGTTGCTAACATCGGCAATTCCTTCAAAGTAAAGCAGTCCAACACGTCACTAAATCTTCCTCCTGATAGCCCTCTGTCTCTCCCCCATTCAATATCCCCCTGTCTCAACTCCTGCTGTCCCAGTGTCCAATTACCTGGCTTGCATCCTCACACCCATCATCCAGGCCATCGCTCCTGCCTCCTGACATGGTTAGCCTGAGCTATCTGAGGTAAACTTCATCTAAACAACAGAAGCAAATGCTATCGAGCCAGCTAACCTTTTCCACTCTTGGTCATATCAATCGGTAAAATCAATCCATGTTGCCACTTACGAAAGAATGGACACAGCACTTCACAGTTGGTTTGGTGACTAGATTTGTACCAAGAGGGGACGGGTGTTGAATGAATGTGGCAACAAAAAAAAAAAAGGTAACTCATTTATGGTAACAGTTACCAAGTGACGATGTAGGGTTCTAGAACGCCGCTCTGCCAAGCTTTCGGGAATGACTCATTCCCAGCCAATTACAGCACCCAGCTGTGAGGAATCCATTTCCACGGCCAATCAGCCGAAAAAAACGAGCATCTTAATAAAGGCCCTTTAACTGGAACGGGTGTCCTCTGTGTTTTTCAGATTTTACGGGGAGAATTGTCGCGCGAGACACACCGAGAGCCTTAATGAGATTAGTCTCAAAGTGGGCGGCTAAATTCCGTAATTAGCATGTACGCTTATTCCAGACCTTCGTCGCCGGCTGAAGTGAGGAGCAGCCTGTTGTCGGCTCTCCACATTTGCTTCGCTTTGATTCAGTCTCTACGGAGTTTTCCTTGGAGAATCTGTCAGACATAATGCACTGTCCACATTCATAGAATTCACCATCTGTATTGAGCGAATGTATGAAACTGATGTAGAGAGACAGAGGAAAACAGGGTGATATTGATCAGAAAAATAATGATCAGTTGCTTTTAATAAAAGTGGAAAAGATGTTTTTTTTTGTTGTTGTAAGAGTTATGTCCTTTCTACTGGGTTGGCAATCAATCCAGAAGGGACACATACATTATCGTAGAAGGCATTTTTATTCAAGAACACTTTACTCTTATTCTGAACAGGTAAGTAGGGCCATAATTTATCCAGTTATAATAACATTACACAAAAAAATATGCAGACAAATTTTCCCAACTGACCATATACCTTCTTCATTGAAAATAGACACCGTGGGTGAAGTCATGCATGTTTGTGTGTGTCTGTATACAATGAGTGTATGGTTTGTCATCTCTGAAATAGTCTGAAAAAACCTCATCGTCTTTTGTTATAAAATGTCATAAAAAGTATCCATAACATTTACATGAAAAAAAACTTTTTTAGCTTGGAAAATAATATCGCTTAAAATATGAAAATGATTAAAAAATAAATATATCATGCTTATGAAGGGTGGTGAAATGAATAATGCCATTTTAGGATGCACTCCACTCTCTAGGGGGAAAAAAACTCTTGTAACAAACATCAATAATGCACTAAAAGTTAACTAGCCAAAAACAGAACCATAAAACAAATCATAGATTCACATAGCTAACTAGCATGCTAATACAATTCAAAAATAATTTCATCAGAAAACAAATTCCTAGGGGGTGGGAATACGAAGGGATCCAAGATTTCAGGGCGGAAGCCGTGAGGCCTGAATCTGCGACACAAAATGGCGGGCGGTGATTCTGCTGCCTACATCTCTGAGTTCATTCCACCCACGGAACAGACAGCCGTCGTGACTGGGACAAACAGCCATGCAGGGTAAGGACTTAAGGATATCTTAGAAATATTGTCTGCATTCTCTCAAAAGTCATTGAGGAAAAGGTCTGTCCCCCTCCATCCATTTATTGTGCCTTTGGAATCTTGGTGGCTTGTCACAAAAAATGCTCAATTTACCAATTTATTTCAGTGAGGTAACTGTATTGAACTCAAAGAAAACACTGAAGCTTGGCTTGTGAGTAGACCGTCAATCTATGTGCCTGAAAAAGAAAACATATTCTCTTGGAATTTGTATCTACAGTAAGTCAGGTTAACCAGATGTTTGGTGTAATCCTTAACAAAGGCCTGATGATTACATGGTATGATGGCTTGTGCAAAGCGTGCCGGGATTACGATGTTGAAAGTGTCTCGCCGCCGTCCAAGACCATGGGGCTGACAGGGATTTAAGGCTCGCTGAGGCATCGATGGGCCAGAGACGATGAGCTCATCCCTCCTCATCATCTGTTTAATGAGCAGAATTCACAGCTATAAAGATAATGGCAGCTACTGTGAGACAGCGAGAGGCCTCTTTCTCCGCAGCTCCGGGCGGAGAGATCTGTTAACCCACGCTGTTTATAATCCTGTCTGAGTTGAGAGGGCTCATGAGGCCATTGCTCCTGCGGAGATATGAATGCTCGTTCAATCAGCGTGGGCAGCCTGTGTCACACTTCACTCTTGCATTTCATGGATTTGAGTATTTATTAAATTAATTGTACTGGGTTTTGCTTTTAACATGCAAGCTTTTTTGCTGGAGAACTATGGCAGTGACCGCCAAAACAGGGCAAGAGTCATGCAAGGTACCCTGTTAAGTCCAAGGAGTTGGTTGGACTGGACTGAGTAATTGGAGATTAATTTAGATCCTTGTTTGTACAAAGGAAGTAGCCAATCAGGGGAGCATTGGGGAGGAGGGGAGGCTAGTATTTTGGAGAGGGGGGATATCAGAGAAAGTTGTCCATGCGGGTCTGAGATACGTCGCGGCCCTCTTTGCCCGGCGGCTCGGGACACCAGGCTGAGGCAGGTGGCATTGTGGCGGGAGGCGTGGAGCGAGACCAGGCCGCCCGGTTGCCGGCGGGGCCGCAGCCACCGCGCAGGTGCAGCCGCAGCTTGTTGTGCAGCGAGGCGTAGATGAAGGGGTTGTAGCAGGCGGAGCTCATGGCCACCAGGTGGCAGCACACCTGCAGCACATTGACATAGCGCTTGCCCACGATGCGGAACTCACCGTCCAGGTCCAGCAGGAGGTTGAGCGCCTGCAGGGGCAGCCAGCAGAGGGCGAAGGCGAGCACCGAGGCCACCAGCAGGGAGAAGGTCTTGCGCCTCTTCTTGTTCCAGCTCTGCTGGCTGCGGGTAGGGGCGCCGGGCAGACAGCGCTGGCGGAGATGGGCGGTGATGGCGCAGTACGACACACTGACGGACAGCAGCGGCACCATGTAGGAGGCCAGTAGCATGAAGCAGGAGTACAGCATCCTGAGCCGGCCCGTGCCCGGCCAGAACTCCTCGCACACCACCAGCTCCAGCCCGCTGGGGCCTCAGATCCAGGTAGCGGGTGTTCATGGAGGGGGGCGCGGCCAGGGCCAGCGCCAGGCCCTCCACACGCCCAGCGCCACGCCCACGCAGCACCGCAGGGGAGATGCGGCGGCGGATGGGGTGCGCCACCACCACGTAGCGGTCGGCGGCAATGGCAGTGACGAGAGCGCCGAGGCGAAGACGGTGGCGGCCTGCAGCAGGGGCACCAGGTAGCAGAGGGGGCGTCCGAAGGGACCAGCCACGCGGGTCAAAGGCGTAGGAGGCGGTGAGAGGCACACAGCTTAGGCACATCAGCAGGTCACCGGCCGCTAGGTTGCCGATGAAGAAGTTGGTGGCGTTGTACAGCTTCTTGTCTGCCAGGATGCACGCCAGCAGGGAGGCGTTGCCCACGCAGGCCACAGCCACCAGGAGGCAGTAGAGAGGCACGAACAGGGGCTTGAAACTCAGCAGCAGCTGCATGCCTGGAAAACATAATGAGGGGGTCGCTGTAGTTGAGGGGCATCCCTCCTGGGGTGCTGTTGACACGTCCCAGGACCTGTTCCGAAGTGGATCCATCTGGGGGAGGGGCGGCATAGAAAAAGAGAGAGGCTGACTTACTACAGTCTACAGTACCGATGCACTTTTATCATATCTACTCCCCCCTGCGGGAGTAGAGTTTTCTACACTTTGCTACACATCGTGATACAGCTCCTCAAAGCACGGGGAGCCAAAAGATATGTGTACATGCCAATCTGAGGATTCATTCATCATCTGAACCCACTCGCTTGTGGTTAAACTGTGATTGGAATTAGTAAGCGCAAAATTCAGAGTGAGTAGTGATTAGTCTGGCAATACAGACCTGTGTGTGATTTTTCTCTCAAGCTACTGTACAGCTTGTTATTATTCAAGAAAATGTTATCGAATTGAAGACAAAATAGAAACTAATAACTATTTCTATGCTATCCAGTTTTTAATAGGAAAGGGCATTCTGTGGTACAACAGCTAAGTAGGTATTGCAGCGAATCATTTGGTTGTTTCGGTGGCAGCGCTAGAATGAGGAGCGTCGGGGTCTAAATTTCCCGTCTCCGACTGAGAGATCATAAGTGAAGGCACTGAACGGGATGATCGTTCCATAGTTACACACTCGACAAAATTATAAGCCTGTCGGACAACAAATCGTTAGCACATTTTACTTCTAAAGCAGATTTATGGCTGTTTTGTAGTTTGTTGTGTGACATTGTGAATCACTGTGAATGCTGTCGACAAAGGAAATGAATGTCAATAATAATATTCATATTATTATTATTAGTTTATTTATTTATTTATTTATTTTTATTATTTATTTATATAGCACTTATCAAAACCATAGTTACAAAGTGCTTTACAGATAAAATGAACAATAATAAAATAAAACAATAATAAAATATAAAAACAAATCACACTTTAATTAACAGAAAGTCTAAAAAAAGGACTATTTAAAAAATGATTTAAAACAAGACTTGGCAAGTCTGATCTCCTCAGGCAGGTCATTCCAGAGTCTGATCACCTTTAGTCTCTACCTGAGGATCTCAGACTGTGGTTAGGCACATAAAGGGTTAAAAGGTCGGTAATATGGCCCGGAGCAAGACCAGACCGTGCTTTAAAATCAAGCAATAATCAATCCTAAATTAAAATCAATCCTAAACTGTAGAGGGAGCCAGTGAAGGAAAGCTAGAATGGGGGTAATATGCTCTCTCTTATTGGTCCTGGGGAGGAATCTAGATAGGTGTTGCGCACGCTAGCACACACGAAGACACTAGTGTGCACATCTCCTGGAATAGCCATAGCTGTATTCGTCATACGCCCTTTTCCAGACCAACTTACAAAATGGAATACCTGTTTTATGAAAGCAACAGTCATTACAGAAAAGGATAATTCACACTCAAAGTGCACGAAAGAGAATTGACTATACACCATTAGCACTATCTTGGCAAATACATTGAACACTTCTGTCGACCTTTGTGCAATATTGAATAAAGTGCTAGGTACCTTAAGGGTGCTGTCAGTGCAACGATTCAAATTCACATTGAATGAATCCAACTGGATTAGCCGTTACCATGGGTACCCCAACTGTATTTAAGCCCAAATGCGGACAGAAAAACGATATATTGTAATTAAATATATATGAGATTGTACATATATTTCCGGGGAAAAAACACTGCATATTTCCAAATCAGGAAACCATGTAGTATAGTGATATTTTCATGTCACAGTATGTCTTAAGCACATTGTTTTGTCAAATAGGGATTTGACGGCTAATACCATATTCATATTCAAAGCTCATGCTGAGCACCGCTGTCCCCTCTTATACCGTTAGAGAAGCTCAGTAAAATTAATGGCTCAATACAATCCTGAAATTCTACATTACATTACATTAGAGGCATTTAGCAGATGCTCTTATCTAAAATTTACTGTAAATATTATTACAATAAACTACTTTATCATTATAATAAAAACAGTAATAATCATCATCCTCATAGCAACAACAACAACAATAATAATAATAATAATATAAAAATGAATAACAATATAAAATTTAATAATAATAATAATAATCATCATCATCATCCTTATTACAACAACTATAATAATAATAATTATCATCCCAACCATAAGAAACATAACTCCAGATTAAAGTTTGATAATCTGCCCCATGAGTCTATAGAGTCTGTTTTAATATATTCCTTTATATCTCCACAGAGCAGTACGTATTGACTTGGTTTGTGCTACTCTACATGACAGACATGTTAAACATTGACGGTGATTTGTGGAATGGCTTACCTGTACAAAAGACAGATGCCACAGATGTGTGAACAAAACAAGAAGCTTCTGTCTTCACATTGCTTTCTCTCGTTCTGCTCCTCCTTCTCCTCTGTTGCCTTCTGTTTCTTTCCCCTCTTCTGTCTGTCCGTCCGCCACTTTGCTGTGGGTGTAGCTGTAGACTGAAGCCTAGCGCTGCAACTAGTGGTGGTGTGTATGTTTGTGTGTGTGTGCGTGTGTGTGTTTGTGCGCGTGTGTGTGTGTGTGTGTGTGTCGCTGTTGCTCTCAGCATCAGCACCAATGATGGAGAGAGCAGGCGGCTGCCTCTTTGTCAATCAAACAGCCCCCCCCCCCCCCCCCCCCCCCACCTTTCTACATCTTCGCTTGCCTGCTCCCTCAAACACTCAATAAATGCAGCTTAAGCCCAACAATACCACCGTCTTGAGTGTATATTTGTGTGTGTGTTTGTGTATACATTTGCGCATGCAGGTGGCTGTGTGTGTGCATATGTGTGCGTGTGTGTGTGCATTCACTTGTATTCATGCTTTAAACCATGTGATTTTAAACTGTGTATTTGTTTTGGCTTTAGTATCTCATGATTGTGTGTACCCGGTGATTGTGCACTATTGTGTGTGCCCGGTGATTGTCCACTATTTTGTGTGTCCGGTGATTGTGCACTATTGTGTGTGCCTGGTGATTGTGCACTATTGTGTGTGCCCGGTGATTGTGCACTATTGTGTGTGCCCGGTGGATTGTGCACGATTGCGTGTGCCCGGTGATTGTGCACGATTGTGTGTACCCGGTGATTGTGCACTATTGTGTGTGCCTGGTGATTGTGCATGATTGCGGGTGTCCGGTGATTGTGCATGATTGCGTGTGTCCAGTGATTGTGTGTGCCTGGTGATTGTGCATGATTGCGTGTGTCCGGTGATTGTGCATGATTGTGTGTGCCCGGTGATTGTGCAGGATTGTGTGTACCCGGTGATTGTGCATGATTGCGTGTGTCCGGTGATTGTGCATGATTGCGTGTGTCCAGTGATTGTGTGTGTCTGGTGATTGTACAGGATTGTGTGTGTCTGGTGATTGTACAGGATTGTGTGTGTCCCGGTGATTGTGCATGATTGCGTGTGTCCGGTGATTGTGCATGATTGTGTGTGCCCGGTGATTGTGCAGAATTGTGTGTGCCCGGTGATTGTGCAGGATTGTGTGTGCCCGGTGATTGTGCAGGATTGTGTGTGCCCGGTGATTGTGCAGGATTGTGTGGTGCCCGGTGATTGTGCAGGATTGTGTGTGCCCGGTGATTGTGCAGGATTGTGTGTGCCCGGTGATTGTGCAGGATTGTGTGTGCCCGGTGATTGTGCAGGATTGTGTGTGCCCGGTGATCATGTATGACTGTGGTCTGATGTCTGTTACACATTGGGATCCTTTTGTGTTTTCAACTCTCCCCACAAGTTGGGTCATTGGGACATAGTAGAATAGTGCTTGTTTTACTGGGATTGTATGGGTTTAGTGGTAGTATTGGGATTATATGGGTTTCGTGGTAGTACTGGGATTGTAATGGGTGTAGTGGTAGTACTGGGATTGTACTGGTTTAGTGGCAGTGCAGGGATTGTACTTGTTTAGTGGTGGTACTGGGATTGTATGGATTTAGTGGCAGTGCAGGGATTGTACTGGATTAGTGGTGGTACTGGGATTGTACTGGTTTAGTGGTAATACTGGGATTGTATGGGTTTAGTGGTAGTGCAGGGATTGTACTGGTTTAGTGGTAATACTGGGATTGTATGGGTTTAGTGGTAGTGCAGGGATTGTACTGGATTAGTGGTAATACTGGGATTGTACTGGATTAGTGGTAATACTGGGATTGTATGGGTTTAGTGATAGTACAGGGATTGTACTGGTTTAGTGGTGGTACTGGGATGGTACTGGGATTGTACTGGTTTAGTGGTAATACTGGGATTGTATGGGTTTAGTGATAGTGCAGGGATTGTACTGGTTTAGTGGTGGTACTGGGATTGTACTGGTTTAGTGGTAATACTGGGATTGTATGGGTTTAGTGGTAGTGGCAGGGATTGTACTGGATTAGTGGTAATACTGGGATTGTATGGGTTTAGTGATAGTACAGGGATTGTATGGGTTTAGTGATAGTGCAGGGATTGTATGGGTTTAGTGCTGGTACTGGGATTGTACTGGTTTAGTGGGGGTACTGGGATTGTACTGGATTAGTGGTGGTACTGGGATTGTACTGAATTAGTGGTAATACTGGGATTGTATGGGTTTAGTGATAGTACAGGATTGTACTGGTTTAGTGGTGGTACTGGGATTGTACTGGTTTAGTGGTAATACTGGGATTGTATGGGTTTAGTGATAGTGCAGGGATTGTACTGGTTTAGTGGTGGTACTGGGATTGTACTGGATTAGTGGTAATACTGGGATTGTATGGGTTTAGTGATAGTACAGGGATTGTACTGGTTTAGTGGTGGTACTGGGATTGTACTGGTTTAGTGGTAATACTGGGATTGTATGGGTTTAGTGGTAGTGCAGGGATTGTACTGGATTAGTGGTAATACTGGGATTGTATGGGTTTAGTGATAGTACAGGGATTGTATGGGTTTAGTGATAGTGCAGGGATTGTATGGGTTTAGTGCTGGTACTGGGATTGTACTGGTTTAGTGGGGGTACTGGGATTGTACTGGATTAGTGGTAATA
>CM056378.1:43292878-43393566 GCA_029718625.1 Synaphobranchus kaupii
CTGTACTGTTATACATAAAGACATAACACAAATGAAAACAGCAACACCTTCAATAATAATAATAATAAATGCACTGGTTGGTATATTGATAACTAACAAGCAATTTCACTATTTGCAGCAGTGTGGAGACCATCCTTTCTAGGCTGTATTTTTAAAACAAATCAATAGAAAGTGCAACTGTCTCGAGCTTTCACAGTGTTCACAGATCTCTCTCTTTCTCTCTCTTTTGCTCTCTGTCTCTCTCTCTTGCTCTGTCTTTATCTCTCTCCCACTCTCTTTCTGTCTCTCTCTCCCTCTTAACATTGTCTTTAATGCATGGCAGAAATAAATGAAGACCAAATATACTTCAATTAAAAAGATGAATTAATTTATAAAATTATAACGTGGCATTTAAAGACCTTACAGACCCCGCTTAATCTTTCTTCTTTGTTGGGGAATTAATTTGAATTTTAATGTGTGAATTAGCCCTGCTCATGCCAGATAACCAGAAAGAAGGGGGAAAGGGAGCACTTCAAAAAGACAGATGGCTATTCAGTTCTAAAGCACAGAAAAGGGGATATTATTTTTGTACATGTGTAACACCTACACCCGTGTAATGAAACGTGTAACAGTGACAGCAAGGGGGGCAGTTTTGGACAACCTTCTAGCTTCACTATGAATCAAGTAATAATAATAATAGTAATAATAATACCTTAATTTATATAGCACCTTTCTAGCACAGAGCACAAAGTGCTTTACGGTGAATAAAATCAACATCAAGCACACAGTAAATGACAATAATTAATACATAAAAATACATTTATAAAATAATAAATAAAAGTAAAAAATAATGATAATAGCTAGCGATAAAACACAACGCAGGTTAAAACAAGTATTTGCAAGAATGTCACAAATTTTTATTATTATTTTAAAGTAAGAAAATACACTTGAGGTAACTCCAAAGCAGCTTGTACAGCGACTTTATGTTTTCAGAGGCTGTGCATGTGAAACAAATTATTTTTATAGTTTTTTTTATAAACAATTTTAAATGTAAATATTAGCTTTTAATTTGTGCTAGTACTTGAGTGCAGTGGTCTCAGGTTGCATGCACCCTAGGAAACAGTTCCAACCAAAAATAATATTAAATTTAATAAAGAATAATCAATATGCGAATGTACAACCTCCGGAGTCTGGAGACATTATTGCATTGTGCAAGCTGCTTTAGAGCTATTTGAAGTGTATGTCCTGGTTTTATACCAGTTCAGAGATTAAAAGTGATGTAAGCTGTTTAATCACATGGCCGAAAAAAGTGTGGTTTAAATGGAGTGAAGATGGCCAAGGGGTAGCAACTGCATTGCCTGTTCTTGCATGCCTAAAGTCAGAGCTGGTTCTGGGCATAGGCTACACAGGCGCTGCCTAGGGCCCATCCATCCGGGAGGGCATCAAACGGGATCTCCAGAAATCCCCCCCACCAGACACCCCACCTATCTTCCTGAGGCAGCATAAAAAGCCAAAGCCGTGCCAGCCGAACACTTTGCCAGGCTAGTTACAAACTGATATTGTAAATTGAAGCTAGGATTATGCCTGACTATGAAACAGAAGAGAGTTTATTTATTTGAGGCCAAATTTACAACATATAGTGGCTGAGATGAGGAGTTTCAGGACATAGAGGCAGAGAGGTCAAAGAGGGAAGAACCAATCCCTTCAGTTCTTTCTGGGGCTGATGTCTGTGTTTGAGGACATACCAGCCACTTTTCAGTAAATCTGGGTTATCTAGATTGTTGATAAAAGTGAAATTCTGTCTTCTGTCACACACACCCCCGCCCCCCCCCCCGCCCCTCAAATAGCATAGACAATTTTCAGTCCTGTTGATTTGTTTTTACTTTGAGGTCTCTTGTGCAGTAATTTGTTTCTCTCCACATTAAATACTGTTGATACAGAAAGCAGAGCCTCATTGAGTACAGTGGTCTACGTGCAGGCTACATGCGTCACATGAAATAGGGTCCAACCAAAAATAAGATTGAATGTCATTTTAAAAAGAATATCAAGTAATATGAACAAAATACATATTTTTCCTTTCTTCACAAACAGTAAGGTTGTAAGGTTCTTATTAAATGTGTGTCAAATTTAAGGACAAATGTTGATTAAGCGCAGGCCATACGTGTCCAGATTCCAAATGGGCATCATTTATTTGCCATGCCCTGAAAAGCCTCCATTAGCTTTTGAATATCCACATTTCTGGAAGGCTTTCTGTCTACCAATATTTATTCTGCCTCCTGCAGTTAGTCAAATCATTTACCCAGTTTTACATTATGTTAATATTTCCTACAAATTAAATAAATGTAATCTGAAGATGTGCATATGCTACATATTTTTATAAATGCTCATACATGTTTTGTCATGGTGCATTTTTTAGTAATAGCAAATGACAAATCCCAACATAGCTTAGCTGAGAAATGTCTGTTTTCAGTAGAAAGGTACAGGGTTTTGTGTACAGGCTTATTTAAGCCTCATATTATGTTGTCATTTTATGATGCCTTTTATGTTTGGGGTCAATTTGACCCCAAAAGTTTAACCGGACACAAACTATTGTAATAGAAACTCTTCTGTGTCACCTTTTATGCGTCTCCCAATTGACTAGCCTGTATCCCTAAATATTAAAAATCTGTGATGAAACATCTTAGAGCCTGAGGTAAGTAAAAGTTTGTGAAGTTTAAAACCTGTATGGGAATATATCACCAGAATCAGCACAAAAAATCAAAGATACAAAAATAAAAAAGGGTGTATATTTTCCTACAGCAAGAAAATTAGGAAATACACTTTAAAAAAAAAGATATTTGGAACTTTTTTACCAGAATCAGCACAAAAAATCAAAGATACAAAAATAAAAAAGGGTGTATATTTTCCTACAGCAAGAAAATTAGGAAATACACTTAAAAAAAAGATATTTGGAACTTTTTTATATTGACCCATAACAACAACTTAAAGGGATAGTTCTGAATTTTGGACATAATGTCTCAATTACGACTTACCCATGATGTAGTTGATGGAAACCATTTTCAGCTAATTACATGCTGTCCCTTCTTTTGGACATACACACGTTTCTAATGCTAGCACAACTCTATGGCAACCGGTAGCATCCACTACCAAACACATTTAAACACTCCACAGTGCACCCAAAGCAAATAAAATACGACGACAGTCTATCGGGGGAGTGATACATTATGTTACCTACAAATGTAGTGCCGGCACTGGTCGACTACAACAACAAAGAAGAGTAAGAAGTTGCAATGGCCACGTTCACTCCGCCGCCGTACTTCCACAGAGAATAGTAGGTCAGCACAAAGTAAAGGATTCAACGATAGTTTGACTTCAAAAATGATGGTATAAACACTCAAAATAACCCAGATAGATTGCCGTTGTATTTTATTTGCTTTGGGTGCACTGTGGAGTGTTTAAGTGCGTTTGGTAGTGGATGCTACCGGTTGCCATAGAGTTGCGCTAGTATTAGCAACGTGTGTATGTCCAAAAGAAGGGACAGCATGGAATTAGCTGAAAATGGTTTCCATCAATCAACTACATCATGGGTAAGTTGTAATTGAGACATTGGGCCCTATCTTACACCCGGCGCAAAGCGGCGCTAACCCAAACGCAAGTGTCTTTGCTATCTTACACCCGGCGCTAGGTCTATAATAACGCCTAACGCTTACGTCCTTTAACTAGCATGTATTCTTGCGCCATCACAAGTGAACTGGGCGTGTTGGTCTTAAGATGAGGAGTGGCCAGGATTCTTTTTGGCGTATTGCTATCTTGAGCCAGCAGAAAGCGCTTGTGCTAGAACCACCACAAACCTGGTCTAAAGTCATGTCGCAGTTGTTTACATGTTATTTTAACGGCGCATATAAGTGCGTCTACATAGGCGTGTGCACAACGCGCATACCCTCCTGTCTGTTACACACAGAGGCGTGCACAAGCATGACTGAAATATCTAGATCACAATGTGAAATATTATTATTGTGTAGGCTATATCAAAAATGCATAACAATAAAAAGTTCCATAGGTCCACATACCTTTCCCTCAGCGAAGGGAAACGATGCCACATTACATTGCTCTCAGCCCACTCCATCAACATCCAGGCGATGTGCGATGGTATGGGACAATGGCTATCCATTAAAAAGGAGCTGATAACACCTAGCTATCAAGCCTAATGCGCGAATTGTCTTTGCACCTAATGCGTGAATTGTCATTCAATGGAAAACTCGCATACTGCAATAGACGGACATTTGCGTTCTGAAAATGCGCTTCAGATGTCATTACAATACAGCTCTGTTTATCTAGGAATACAGCCTGTAAGTAGGCTAAATAGAATGGTTTGTGACTGGAAAAAGTTCAAAACCTTGTCCAGTGAATATTGCTTTTATTGTTTTTCAAATAGCCTAGGCTACAGCGGACTCGCTGTGCATAATGTTTTTTCGATAGACTATGGTTAAAAAACGGAGATAAATGTCATCATGTTAACTGAATTGTAGCCTAACCTTAGCTATTCTTCGTCCTTCATATTTTTTAAATTACAGTGACAAGGTTTCCATACCCTCAGCTTATTAAAACCCCGCTGATTTCACCTGTTATTCCATAACTGAACAAAAGATTTTAAAGAGAACTAAGTGTCTAATTAGAACTGTTGTCTAATTAGAATTGTTACACAATTAATTTACAATTAATTTTTATTCCATTATCTGCATGTTCGCTTTACAAGAGCAGGTCTGTTTCCCCTGCTGTACATCGCACTTTTCACGGTCTTCCTGGGAAAGTGAATCGTTTTAAAGTATTACGCTACCAGTAAAACAGGTTGGTCACATTTCCATAAGCAGGACATTATAAAACAAGGGAAAATATGCTGAACCTATGGGTTGCCAACCTGACAGATTTGTTGTATTTAGTGTCATCTGTTAGGATCCTGTAATCTGTCTGTTTATTCTTTATTATTTTTCCTGTTTTCTTTCCCTCGCGATTGTCAGTCCGCGTTCCATGTTTCTGAGATTCCACCCCCCTGTCTTTGTCATTGCACTATTCGGTGATTTTGGGAACATTCGGGTTTCCTCTGTATTTCGTATATCTCGTTTTCTTCCTTCTTGCTTTATTTATATTTGTATATAATACTAATTACTAATCATACTAACTGTTCGATTAGATTTAATACTAACCTGCTAACAAACTAACATGTATATAATACTAACCAGCTAACCTACTAACATTAGGGTTCTAGAGTTCACTACTAACATTACTAATTACTAATTCATCTTGAGTTTCTATCTGCAGCTGTCATTTCCCTCCTCGTTATCCTATCCCTGCGCATTCTCTGCACGTGTCCACTTTCGTGTTCCTCCCCTCTGAGCTGTGCACTTGTTTACCTGCTAACTCCAGGCCGTTTGTTGTCATTGTGTCTATGTGTATTCCAGTCCGTGTCTTACGTTTCCCCTGTCATTGTTTTATTGGTCCCTGTTAACCCTCACTGTTCTCACCTGTGAGCAATCTCCCCTCCCTGCTTCTACACACCTGATTCCCATTATGTCTGTCTCCCTCTGTGTGTATATATACCTTGTCATTTCAGTGTTTGTTCGCGAGTTCCTCACATGATATTTTGCTTCTGTGGTGCCTTCTGTTTTTCCGAGTTTCTGCCCGAGCTGTTTTGTTTATTCTGTAGTTTCTGTTTCCTAGTTTTTGTTTCCCTAGTTTTTTGCCTGTTGTTGTTTTGTTTTGTATTCAGTCTGTTTTTGTTTTCTTTGTGTTCCTCCTACGCCTCCCCAGTTTTTGACTCCTGCCTGTGTTCTCGCAACCCTGTCTTTGGATCCTGGTTTTGTGCTTTTGCTGTGCCTTACCGGTTTTGACCCCTGCCTGTTCCTTGACCACTCTTTTGGATTGTGTTTTGTTGCGTTGCCTGTCTACCCGGTTTTTCGACCCTGCCTGTTTTACCACGGATTGCTGCCTTGCCCTGATTAAACTTTGTTTTTTTCATACTCCTGCCTGCGTTTCGGTCCTTCCCCCACCAGCACCTAACAGTCATTATTAAGGCAAAATAACGTTAGTTATGTTATTAATCTAAATTAGAATGCAGGTAGCCTAATGAACTTCGGATGAAGCTTGAACATGAATTCATTGCATAATCAAATGAAATTCGTTAAACAAGCAGGCTAATTTGGTGTTTTCTAAAGGTGAGAAGGAAGCAATTGGTCGCTTATTCTCAGCTGTTGCAGGTGCTTTTAACGAAATTTAACAGCATATATTTTGTAAACAGCACTGTCAGGAATTACCGGGAACTCATAATACTACTACTGCTACTGATCCATATAGCCTATTCCTTGATCGCACTAAACACGAACGAGCATGTCTGTTTCGCCATCATAAGCAATCCACCAAGGTGGAAACGCAGGCTTTTAAAGGGAATGGGATATGACATTTTGATTGGTTTATTGCATGTCACGCCCAAGACACACCTATAATTAATGAAGAGACTAGGTTCAGCCCAGTTGCACCTTGCGCCGTGCTTAGCGCCAAAAAAAACACGCCGTTAAAATAGCAAAAGTGGACTTGGACACGCCCTAAATGGACTTAGCGCCAAGATCGCCAAGATAGGGCCCATGATGTCCAAAATTTCAAACTATCCCTTTAATACAAATGGCAGTAAAATGCTAACATAATATTTAGGTTAAGTCTGGCCTTTGGCTGTGCTATTCCAGAATACTGACTTTCTTGTTTTAAAGCCCTTCTTTTGTCATTTTTGCCATGGGCTTTGGGTCAAGGTCCTGCTGGAACACGAGTCTTCCCCCCAAATTAAGATCTCTTACAGACTGTGACAGGCTCTCCTCAAGGATTTGCCTGTATTTGTCTCCCTACATCTTGGCCTTGATGGAAACAAGCATCCCAGTCCCGCCTGCTGAAAAGCAACCCCCCCCCAGCCTGCTGCTTGCACCAGTAAGATTGACAGTAGGGACAGTGTTACCTGGGTGATGGGTTGTGTTTGGTTTGCTCCAAAATTTCTGCTTTGCTTTCAGGCCAAATAACACAACTTCAGTCTCATCTGTCACATTGGTTTCTAGTAAACTCCAGGCGTGAGTTAATGATAGCCTTTGTTATAAGTGGCCGCCATTCTCCCCAAGGGGCCAAATCTGTGAAGTGCTGGAGAGATTGTTGATCTCCGGACAGCTTCTTCCATTTCATCAAATAAACTCTGCAACTTTGTCAGTGTTGGTCTAGCCTTTTTGATCACTTTTGCCCACTTTTACCCAGCCAGATCTGGTTTTTTTTTACAATGGGCTATGGGCTTAGCTGTGCTCCTTGGATGGTTTAAAGCCTTGCCAATCTTTTTATATTCTTATTCTCCAACATTTAGCCTCCTAATAACTTTAAGTCAATGTTCCACAGGTAGTTCCTTGGTCTGTATGACATCATGACTGATCGGACCTGCTGTTTCAGTTGTGAGTCCTCACAAAGCTGGTGATATTTATTCCACAGTCACACAATGGAACATAGGTGGATTAGAAATAAACATAGGCGGACCTTTTTAATGTATTTAGGGTCTGATTTACTAAGACCTTTAGCATGTGCAAAACCTTTTAGCACACACAAAACCAATAACAACAACCATTCCATGATTGGTCATGGAATTTTCTTTGCACCAATCAGTGCTTGTGTTATTCGTTTTGCATGTGCTAAAAGGTTTTTCACACGTTAAAGGTCTTACTAAACCAGGCCCTTAGTGTGTTCGTTCAAGAAAATGGAGTACACCTCACCCAGTTTTTTTTGCTTTTTTTAATACAAAGGGGCAGACCTAGGGGGTATACTATGAAGCAGTTATCCAGCTAACTCAGTAATCCTGCTTCGTAGTATACCCCCCTGGGAGATATAGTATACCCCCCTACCCCTCTGCTAATAACCCTTTTGGAACCCTTTTTTTTTTTTTTTTTTTAGAGTTTAGCCAAATAAGAAATAATGTGTGGGATGAAAACCTTCTGAAGGCACTGTCTGTATCTCATAATGTTAAAAAGGAATGATAAGGGAGCATGTCAACCTCAATGGGTCATTGATTTATGATGAGTATGCTACTCAATCTTCCTCTTTTTAGATTGAATGTAGAGGACTGACTGCTACACTAGTCTGTGGTTCACCAGAGCCCGTCTCATGGAAATCCTGGGCCCTGTTTCTCGTACGTGGATAGCTGAGTTAGCTCGCTGACTGCGCTGAGTAAAACTCCGGAAACCCACCAAATATGAAACATATGGACTAGCAAAAACACTATTCCGGGTTTTACTCAGCGCAGTTAGCCAGCTACGAGGAATAGGGCCCTGGTGTGGTGTTGGCCTAAGTATAAAGGAACATTGTACATTAGATTACAATTTCATTAGCTGGGTGATTATCCACCCCTCAATTCACCTGATAATAATTTTGCGTAATGGAACTGTGTATTATTATAGTCCTTTGTCAACAGTCTGACAGGGCAAGCTTTGCTGAAAAGTCAGGCAGCGTACTAATCATTTTTTAAATTACCTGTTATTTATCCATGGAGAAAAAACATTGAGATTGACATACCTTTTCAATGAGGGTTATTGCGTAGGCTGCCTTGTAGACTATTTGTAAATAAGAATAAAATGTACTGTCACTCAAGTCTTGCTTCTTCCCTGCTTTCCTTGTCTGCTCCTATTGTGGGTGATACAGCGTTGACTTAATGGACCACTCAAGTTGTTAACTGCTTCCAAATGTTGAAGATAAATATAAAAAATCATGACTCACGGCTCCAGTGACAGATTTTACAGCTCTATTTGCCTAAGAATAACATGGCACCTCCATGAGCAATGTATAAACATGTACAAGTACTCATGCCAGCCGACAAAAAATTGTCTTATAATCTCCACTACGACAGCATTCATATTAAAAATGACTTTACTGTTACAATGGTTATTTTATACTGTTTTTCTGCTGATATTTTGTATGAGTGGTAACATACAAAACAGACTTGTAATGCACTACACGGCCGAAAGTATATGGACACCTGCTCATCCAACATCTCTTTCCAAAATCATGGGCATTAATATGGAGTTGGTCCCCATTTGCTGCTATAACAGCCCCCCAACTCTCCTGGGAAGTCTTTCCACTAGATATTGGAACATTGCTGTAGCTATTTGTGTCCATTCAGTCAGAAGAGCATTAGTGAGGTCAGGCACTGATGTGGGGCTATTAGGCCTGGCTTGCATTCGGCTTTCCAATTGATCAATGGTGTTTGATGGGGTTGAGGTCAGGGCTCTGTGCAGGCCAGTCAAGTTCTTCCATACCGATCTTGACAAACCATTTCTGTATGGACCTCTATTTGTGCACGGGGGCATTGCCATTCTGAAACAGGAAAGGGCCCTCCCCAAACTGTTGTCACAAAGTTGGAAACCCAGAATCATCCAGAATGTCATTGTATGCTGTTGTGTTAAGATTTGCCCTCACTGGAACTAAGCAGCCTAGCCTGAACTAGGGGCGTTATGTTATACTGGTTTCGCAATTACAAATTAAAATAGTACTATCATGTAAATAATTCAGCCACGATATATCGTATTTGATCATAATAACAGCATTCAAAAAATGAAATAGTAATGTGACGTAAATAATCCAGTTACGACTATAGCCTACGACGTATAAAACATTTGCTGATAAAAAATCTATCGGGCTTTTTGCGCTTCTTTCTCAGGTCTTTCAGGTTCTCCCACTGTCTCCTCTCCCAAAGTCACACACAGACACCGCAAGCGCTGGGGCCATGACACGTTATACCTACACAGGCATTCAACATTGAATTTGCTGAGTGGAATGCATACAAATAGAATGCGATTGCAAACTTCCATGGTTACTGAGCTGCGTATGACTTGACTTGTTTTATTTTCCGAAAGATTGTCTGGTAGTATGCAAAATATGTCGTACTTACTAGCGTTAGATAACAGGAATATAAGTAGTTGGATTAATTACAACCGCTTTATTATATGCTTGCTACCTCTTCAAAACCCACAGACAAGTATAGACTACGAAAGACATGCTGTGAATGACGCTTGACTGAATAAGGACGTTCCATTTGCCTAATGAGTTGCCTCGATTCCTCCGTCCTCATATATCATCCTTATATGTTCATATTTGGTAACTGTTTTAGAAAAGCAATAACAAAACACACACATTTCATGTGACTGTTTTAGTTGACATTGTATTGTATACAAATCTGATTGGTTGACTTATGAAAATAAAAATGAATTGTAATCAGTTGTTTTCACAGTTTTTGAAGAGATTACTATAGATATTGTGATAATATCATTATTGCAATATTTTTTTGCCATGATAATCGTATTGTGAAAACTTGATACTGTGACAGCCCTAGCCTGAACTATGAAAAACAGCCCCAGACCAAGGGGTGTCCACATACTTTTGGCCATATAGTGTAATGTGCTATGTGAAAAAATTATATAATTAACTGGTAATATTGCACAAGTGGTAACAATGTCTTTATTACTTGGTCCAGATTGTTCATGAATGTGAATGTGGTGCTCACAGATGTATCTTATTCTTGTTTCATTCAGTGCTGACCAAATTGTTATGTTTTGCTAATGTTGTCCTTGAACTGAACCATAAACACATTGTTATTTATTGTTTTATTATTATTATTCTCAATATTCTATTATTATTCATATGCATTTTTTAAAGATAATTATTTTAATGAATTATGTATTTTAGATGTGTAAATGATATATTACTGCTTTTACTTCCCCATTGCTCCTGTATATTCAGGGCGCCATTGTAAAATACTGACCTTCCCTGATTAAATAGATAGAGGTTTGAATGTCTTATTGATTTAATATAGAGATGTAAATGCTCTCGTCATGACGTGTGTACAACATGAAGCAGTCCAGGACTGTTTCAGGTGTCAGGGGCTATACATCAGAAGGTTCAGTTCAATATATTTTATTAATTGGTTAACCATTCTCAATAATTACCGCTTATCCAATGACTGTTGACATCCTGATCACCCAGGACTAGTCTTTCCGGCTGTGTTCGGCTGAAAGATTATAAATGTTAAGTTATTCTTGTTTCAAAATAATAAACAGAAATATCAATTGCTTATATGAGAGATTGAGATGGTATGATTCGTTTGTGCAGATTTCCCAAAGCCAAAACGTCAATACTGCAAGGTGGACTGGATTCTGCTGCCCTCATGTGGTTTAAGTTGTTCATTGCAGGCATCCACATAGACAGAGAAACAATGTACACGGTGCTTTTCTGCTTACACTTTACATCGGAAGAATCCTGGCCTGTGTCCGTATCAGCACCCTTCCATACTATTAAATAGGTTTGTTGAGTAGACAGGACGAGAAAGTCGTTAAGTAGTATATAAATAATAAATAGTATATATATATATATATATATATATATACAGTTGAAGTCGGATGTTTACATACACTTAGGTGGAAGTCATTAAAACTCATTTTTAACCACTCCACAGATTTCATGTTTGCAAACTATAGTGTTGGCAAGTCCGTTAGGACATCTACTTTGTGCATGACACAAGTCATTTTTCCAACAATTGTTTACAGACAGATTATTTCACTTTTAATTCACTATATCACAATTCCAGTGGGCCAGAAGTTTACATACACTAAATTGCCTTTAAATTTTTAATATTTGGTTGCATATCCTTTGACTTTGCATGCCATAACTTCCTGATGTCTGTGACCCAACAACATCAAAAGACTCTTGATATCTTATTTTCTGGTACTCTTACAAGCGATACTATAATGTCTCTGCATTTGAATGGATCTCTATGGGAATTGGGGGGTGGGACTAGATTTAGCTGTAAATTACACTGGAACAGTATGGAACACATGGTTGGCTATATGGCTGTAAGTCATCAAGGGTCTGACGTATCAAACAAACCTTAAATCATCACTCTGCTTGAGTTTTAATGACTTCAACCTAAGTGTATGTAAACATCTGATTTCAACTGTATATACGTATATACTGGATGCTTTTGAGTCTGGGTAGGGGTCCGTGGATCATAAAATGTTTAAAATCACTTCTCTAGATCTCTGAATAAAAATTGCAAAATGAAAGTTATGAAATGGCATAGTCGGGCAAAACGTTTGTGAAATAATTTATCATTTGTACAGTTTGTATTTTTTCTTATACAATTTAAATTTTTAAGAGCACTGATCAATTACCAGGCCCATATCTGAAAATCTGATACTAAAATTGTTGTACAGAAAATATACAGACCAATGTAATGGGTACTATATGACAATTGCAATTCAATGGCATTGTTGATTATTGATGAATATTGCTTTGTTATCTTGACTACAATTCAAAGACACCACTGTCTATGCCTATAAAAAAATAACTGCCTGTACATCATGTCGTTCCCTTCATTTTGAGTCTCTCCTCATGTTTTAAGCATTTCCATATTGTATTAGATTGGAACATGTTGACTGTCTCTCAGCTCTAATGGGTTGCTTCTCATCCGAGTATGACTGAATAAAAAAGAAATAAAGCAAATTGCAGGTGCTGTGTGCAACAAAAAACAAAATTCCAATTCTCTGAACATAGCTGCACCCTGTATCAAATTTCATTTTTATTCATTGTGTGAAAGAAAATGAAATGTAAAGGGTTATATAATTAATGTATTCCCTATGCTGGCACATAGATTTGAACAAAAAATATTTATTGGTTTCAGTATCTAACTGCCTGATTCAAGAGAGATGGGACACAAACCTATGCTTCCAAAAAATATAAATAAATAAAGGTTTCATTTAAATCATTATCCATACACTGATTAACTAGTGTACATCATTCTGTACGATCATTACTGTACTTGATTGACAGCAACAGTGAACCAATTTTGTTGCATAATAATTGCTTGACAGTCACCACTCTTGTGTTCAACTCCCGAAATTTTCCCATGGAACCCCCCTGCTGAGGTCACTCCACTGGCTGCCAGTTGCAGCCAGGATCAGGTTCAAAGTTCTGACCCTGGCCTACACTGCAGCCAATAGGACAGGCCCCGCCTACCTGCAGGACTTAATCCAGAACTATGTTCCTGCTCGACCACTTCGCTCTTCTACAGCAGGGCGACTGGCACTTCCCCCCCTCTGTGTCAAAGGCTCTCGCTTGTCCCAACTGCGGAGTTTTTCCACATTAGCTCCTCAGTGGTGGAATGAACTTCCCATTCCCCTACGTTCTACTCCAACCCTGCCTGCATTCCGTCGAGGCCTGAAGACACACCTCTTCAGACTCCACCTTGACTGATATCCTCACCTAGGAATATCAGTTCCCTGTTTACTAGTTCCCTGTGCTTTCCTTTCTGTTTATTATAGTTTATAATAGTATTTAGAATAGAAGTGTAGTATTGCTGATTTACCCACAGCTTACTGTGAACTACAGTCAACGTTCATTACTAGGGATAGCTGCTACATTATGGGAAGGATGTGCTTTGTCTTGTCTGTTCTGTAGTGATCTTGATGATGTCTCTGTATGCACTTACTGTACGTCGCTTTGGATAAAAACGTCTGCTAAATGAATGTAATATAATGTAATGTATTTGCATTATACATGTTCCACTTAAATGTCATAAATTCTCAGTTGCTTATATGCTATTTACATGGAAACATCCTTACTATTCAATTAATATACTTGAAAAAATGAGTTTCATGTAATGTCAGTTTCACTCTATACCAAAGGTCTGTCTCAAGCTCTGAATGGCCTCCTCCTGGGTAATGCTCAACCATTCCTCTGGCAGTTGGGCTGGCCCACACTGGTACTCCTTGGCAAACCTACTGTTGTGTCTCACCAACACGTACTTCCAGTAGACACTGACTCCATGGCTCCCTGGGGCCATCTCGGGGATGATCCAGTTGGGATACACTGAGCGGTAGTCCCTGTAGCAGAGGAACTGTCTGTCCGTGTCTCTGTTGCAAAACAGGTTTTCCCCGGCAATGTCAGAGGGGCAGATGGTGTGGGACAGGGAGTTGGAGGTGGCGCAGGTGTAGGAGACCAAACCTTTGGGCCGGTGGAGCAGGGCATGGTGCACCGTGTGATCCACTCCCCATACCTCACAGGGGGCTTTACAGAAAGGGCATTGTTCCTCACACCCCCTCACCCTGAGGTAGAGATCGTCCTGTGGCTGGACTGGGAGGGCTTGCAATGTGTTCGCGATATTTTCAGAACTGCTGCCACCAGCTTGCGAGAACTCTTCTTTGAGAGACTGCAACATTTCCGCCAGCGACTTCTCCAGGTACTTGATGAACCTGTCCCCTGGCGTGGTGATTTGGAAGAGGGGTCCCTGCAAGGCATCCTGGGGAATGTTTACCTCCCCAGAGTCCTCTAGGCTGTCACATACCCTCTCCAGCAGCAACCTGATGGTCCTGGACGACTCGTTCCAGCAAGCTCCAGTCTGCCTCACGGCCGTCACCATCCTCCCTGAGATCTGCTCCAGGTGCTGCTGCATCCACGCCTGGAGCATCCCTATCCCAGAGAGGTACTCATCTACATGGTCCTGAATCCTCCTCCTGATGAAGCTCTCACTGGATAGCAGGTAGTCCAGGAAGCTCTCAAAACTGTCCTCTTGCAACAGCTCCCTCAGGAGGTTGAAGTGGAATGCTTGGGGAGAGCGGTACTGCTGACCATCACTACAAAGCAGCTGCTTTTGGATCAACCTTCTTAGTGCGCTATAGACGTAGTCCAGCAAAGCTGGCTTGAGGCACAGGGTGGTGAAAGCCCTGGCAGCCTGCTGGCACTGGTCCCTTTTACGAAAGTTATAGACAAATTTCCAGAAGTGCTGCTCCCGGGCCTTTTCAAGGTGTATCAGTGGGTCACTCTCCCTGGTGATGTTTTTGTGCATTTCCTGGAAGGAGTGGGCTGCACTTCCACAGATATGTACCTTCAGCTCTACCTCAAACCGCGACCTAATGTCAAACTGCTTTGAGTCCAAGGCCTTATCCACTATTTTCAACAACTCTATGGTGTAACTGTCAAGGTAATCTCTCTTGAGGGACTTTTTTCTTAAGACATACTTTCTGCAGTCCTCTATTACCCTGTCTGCTAATGCCTGGGCCTGCATTTTGTCTTCAACAGTGAACATTTGCTTCATCCTACTTCGGTAGCCAAAGTGTTCTTCATCAATGATGAAGACAGAGGACTCATAGCTGGTCACCTCTGCTAGTTTATCCAGATGCTTGCTGATTCCACGGTTGGAAAGGTTCTCCTTCAGTTGCTGGAGGACCTGGCTGATGATATCTTGTATCTCCAGGGGCATGAGGGCCAGCTTCGAGATGGACTCATCCCAAACTTGGTCAAACTCTTCCTGCAGCTGCTTATCCTCAAGAATGGGCTCACCGGCCTTGTGGCACTCTAGGATTGACCCCAGCCGTACCTCCAGAGCTGCCTCTAGTTTGTTCTGGAAGCCTCTCTTTTGTGTGACTATATTATGGTCCCACTTAGCAGTCTCTATCTTGTCACTGACCTCACAAGCCACCTGTTGCTTAAGCATGCCAACACTGTTGGTGAAGTTATCTCTGTACTTCTTTACCAAGGATGAATGGCCTTTACCCTTCTTGAAGTATTCCTCCAGGTTTGAAAGGACTTTGATGGCTTCAGACTCCACCTCTTTCGCTGCCTGCATCTTCAAACTGCTGAGCAGTTCTTCCAAAGTCTGATGTCCATTTGGATCCCCCATCACCAGAGGGCTCTCCTTAAATGTGAGGATGAGCTGAACTGCCCCCTCCACCCAAGACCCCATATATTCAAGGAAAGTCTGCTCCCAGTGGGAGAATTCTCTGCATAAGTCACAGAAGGCTTCACCCACATCTATGCTCTTCAGTTCAAATGGGAATTTCTCAAATAGCACTGTGTCCCACAAACTTCTCACATGCTCCAAGAAGTCCAGGAGGCTTATTGAAGGGGTATTAGCCACACACTTTCGCAGTGTGTCTAGCAGATTCTGTTTATGATCCATCACTGCCTTACTGTACCCATGGCTGATAGGTGCCATTGGGTGACTGTTTTGCCAAGGCCCCTGCAAACACTGCTTGCTGCTGGTGGCCTCCAACTCCAGGAGGTTGTCAAAGCTTGGCTCTGCCAGGTTCTTGTCTCCTGCGGATAGGATCTGAGTGGCTCGACCCAGCAGTTGAAGCAGGAGCTCGGTGTCCATACCATTGCCTTGAGCCACGGCCTGGAAAATGGGCATCCTTCCTGTCTCCTTCACACGTAAGAGGGCATTTACTGCCATCAGCAGGGTGTTCCGCATCTCCACCTCACCATCTGCTGGAAGATTGAGCAGTGTCACATCACTCAGCCCCATGGCGTATGTGGCCAGCCTATTATCTTGCATTACTGAGTCCTCATCCTGGACCATCCCTGGGCACTTCAACCCCTCTGTGTTGATCAGAAGCAGGAAGTCGCATGCCAGGTCCCTTCTCAAATTCCCTGGCACGGCAAGAAGGAGCATGGAAGCTCCTCTGGTGTTTTGGTTGTCCCCAACAGGGAAGGTCACTCCAAGCAAAGCAGAGATCACTGCAGCATTACTGGATGTATGAAGTCCCAGTATCGTCACCACCCGCACCCTGCTGTCCCGTAGCAGCCGCCTGTGTACCTCAGACAGCACACTGCCTACCCACTGCAAGGTTATTGTGGAAGCATCCCCATCCAGCAGCTCAAAAGGGAGGCCATAAAGGAGCAGGTCAGCCGCTAAAGCCGGGAAGCACAGTACCCCATCAGCCCCACTGCCACGACTCAAGATGGACAGCTCAAAGACCAGGCCCATCTCGCGGGTGAAATGCTCTAGCCCCAGGGAGACTTCTGGTTGCTTCATCTCCTGATTGTGAAGCTCTTGTGTTTCCCCAACAGTGATGGCCTCCTGCTTCTCTGTGATAGGCTGGCTCTGTTGTATCATTGCATTTAGCCGCAGTCTCATCCAGCTCAGGAAGAAGGCTCTCTTCAGCTTATCTGGTGTGGACAGGGCAGCAATGAAGCTCCTCATAGCTGCAGTCATCTTGTACTCTCTTCTCTCCTGGCAGAGGTTTTCCTTCTCTGTCAGTAGCTCCTGCTTCCTTTGAGCTGAATTCACTGAATCCTTTAACCGGCTCTCCTCATTCTGTAATTGCACCAGCCTTTTCCAGAGCTGACCCTGCAGAGGAAGCTGCTCCTCCTTGTACCTACTGGCTCCCTGCTCCTCAATCCCTTTCAGCACCTCCTCCGCTTCAGTCAGTGCCATTCTACAGGCTTTGCCTTCGTCACTGGCGATGCTCAGCTCATGGGTGGTGTCGGCTGCTTTGGCCAGGGTCAATAGTCGCGGGCTGTCTCGCAGCAGCCGTCTCACAGCCTCGCTCAATCTGTTTGCAAGCAGCTCCTCACCGTCATGCATGCTGCAGGAGAGCACTGCTCCCTCAGGCAGCTCCAAGTCCTCAGCCAGCTTTTGAAGTGCCACTTCTTTCTTGCCCTCTTCCTCCTCCTTCTCCCCCTCTTCCTGTGAGCACATGATGAGGAGGATCTGACTGCCACTGTCCCTGAAGGAGGCCAGCTGGAGGTGCTCCTTTTCCCCCAGGGCCTCACAGAACACGAAGAGGACAGACGAGTTACGGGACAGGAAGCGGAGCTGTGCCTTGAAGGTGGCAGTGCTCATGGCAGCATCTCCACGGAGGTTGGCCACCATCACAGGCTCATGGAAAATATCCAGGTCACGGTCACCAGAAGGCAGGTACCAGCTGACCTCCACCAGACCATTTGAGAGCCTCCGGGGCAGTTGGCCTCCATCCATGCCCTTGTGCAGAAAACAGCTGGTAGGCCCCTGGAAGCCACCAAGGATGTGGTTCACAACCTGGGACTTAGAGACGCTGCAACGACCCAATCTGACAAAGGACAGCAAAGGCATCTGGGCACTGGTCATATCCCCCTTGATGAAGCTGTCAGGTTCTGCTAGTAAGTGTGGTCTCCATGTCCTCACCACTGCCCGCAGTGGCCACAGGAGGAGGGTGGCCTGCCCACCAGGTCCACAAGGGGGCAGCAGCAATGGAACAGCAAAACCACACTGCGCCATCCGAACTGTCATCTCTTGGCGCAGGAAGTTGCTCGCGGACATGTAGACAGCAGTCACCAAATCCAGGGGGTTGACGGCACATTGAGTGTCCTCCCTCAGCCCCGGGAGGCCCCCATCCTCCAAGGCGTCAGCAAAAGGGTCTGCCTGGGTGTGGCAGTGGGGGCTCCGTGCCTGAGGGCTCAACAGCCACAGACGCCGCAGGAAAGTGTGCGGGAGATCGACTGGGGCCAGAGCAGGTGGGTCTCCCGGATTCCAGGTGCTGATCCCCAACATGGCCGCCAGGTCCAAGGGATCCGCCCGGTGGCTTTCCAGCCCGAGCTGGTGCAGTACATCCTCCAGGGCTCTCTCCTCTGCGGATACTTTCAAAATGAAAACACAAAAACATCATAGTGTATTTTCAGTTAGGAAATGTACAGTATAAAAATGTTTAAACACAAATAGTTTATGCTCTAAATAATAATGATAGTGTACGCTGTAAATAATAATAATGATAATAATAATAATAATAATAATAATAATAATAAACTTTAGTTTGTACATGTAATAATTATTTTTCTTCTTGTTCTTGTTCTTGCTCTTGTTCTTCTTCTTATTATTATTATCATAACTATCTAATGAATTTATAGTGCATTAAAAAGTAATAGAAGTAGTATTAGTAGAATATAAGTGTTTGTATAGTGTTTAAAAAAGTTTGGTTATACTCATAATCACAAGTTATATTTCCAATAGGATGCCAAAATGGATTCACAAGGGGCTGTCTAAATTGGAAGAGACAAACTATCACCTTTATTTGTGACGTGATTTCACATGCTCTGAGCAGGCATGACATGATCAAGATAACTAGTCATAGATAATTAGTCATCTTCATGTCATGTAGGAATGCTTAATTTTTTTAAAGGAACCAAGATTTTTTTTTTACAAACTGAAATGTTAAATTATTAAAATCACTGTGACATTAATAGTTCAAAGACTTTATTGGTTTTGCATATAATGCTCATTTTTGACATATTAGCATTGCATTAAAACTATTGGAAGCAAAGCCACTAAAATTGCAGTGGCATTTAGACAGCCCCTTGTGAATTAGCGACTTAATGACTCACATGTCCTGCTCTTGCGACTCAGCGATAGGTGCTTGAAAGACATGGCCGATATCGCTTTCTCTCTCTCTTCTTCCACCTCTTTTTACTACTGCCTGGGATTCAGTGGTGCCTGCACTCAGCTTGACTGATGTCCTTCTGTGATTGGACGTCTGATTCCTCAGCACCAGAATTGTTCAGACTGCCCCCACCTAATAGACAGTGACATTTGAGATATGGAAGAAAAGCAAATGCTTCATGAGCAATAACCACTATTGATATGAACAGTATGGGATATTATGAAGTTTTAGCGCATGACACAGCAGCAGAGTAGTTACTAAAACACAAGGAATAATGTTATAAAGATCTATGCAATAATGAGGAGCTATATTGTCATTCTATTAAGAAACCATTTTGCCTTATATAATACACTATAGTCTACATTATATACAGTCAAGCCGGAAAGTCTCCCCACCCTTTCACCTTCTCCACGTTTTATTACGTTACAGACTTATACTACAATAGATTGAGTTCATTTTTTGCCTCAAACATCTACACACAACACCCCATAATGACAATGTGAAAAAAGTTTTTTTGAGATTTTTGCAAATTTATTAAAAATAAAAAACTAAAATTTCTCATTTACATAAGTATTCATACCCTTTGCTTTAACGTATTTTTAAAGTATCATATTTCATATTTGGTCGCATATCCTTTACATGCTGTTACTTCCTGAAGTCTGTGACCATCAACATCAAAAAAACTGTCGATATCTTATTTTCAGGTACTGTTACAGGCGATACTATAACCTCTCTGCATTTGAATGGATCTCTATGGAAATTGGGGGGTGAGACTAGATTCAGCTGTAAATTACACTGGTACAGTATGGAACACATGGCTGCCTAAATGGCTGTAAGTTATCAAGGGTCTGAGCTATCAAACGAGCCCTAAACCATCACTCTGTTGCCAGATATGGAGTAGATGTGGATGGATCACTTTAAGGGTTGTTTCTCCTGACTTTTTTCCCCATAGAGTTCTATAGGAAAATGAGTCCGGAGAAATAACCCTTGCAGTGATCCATCCACATCTACTCCATATCTGGCAAAAGAGTGATGGTTTGGGGCTCGTTTGATAGCTCAGACCCTTGATAACTTACAGCCATTTAGCCAGCCATGTGTTCCATACTGTACCAGTGTAATTTACAGCTGAATCTAGTCTCACCCCCCAATTTCCATAGAGATCCATTCAAATGCAGAGAGGTTATAGTCTCGCTTGTAACAGTACCTGAAAATAAGATATCGATAGTTTTTTTATGTTGGTGGTCACAGACTTCAGGAAGTAACAGCATGTAAAGGATATGCGACCAAATATGAAATATGATACTTTAAAAATATGTTAAAGCAAAGGGTATGAATACTTATGTAAATGAGAAATTGTATTTTTTTATTTTTAATAAATTTGCAAAAATCTCAAAAAAACTTTTTTCACATTGTCATTATGGGGTGTTGTGTGTAGAATTTTGAGGGAAAAAATGAATTTAATCAATTTTGGAATATGTCTGTAACGTAATAAAACGTGGAGAAGGTGAAAGGGGTGGGGAGACTTTCCGGCTTGACTGTATATACAGTTGCGGCCACTATTATTGGCACCCCCTGTAAAGATTAGCAAAAAGGGTTATAAAAAATTCACCGTTTGGTGAATTAGCTTAATCTCACACTGAAAAAACAAGAAGAATCCAACCTTTAATTGACGTTAATTTATTATGAGAAAAAAAAATCCCACATCAAGAAATAATTATTTTTAACAAAACCACATTGGCCACAATTATTGGCACCCCTGCATTTATATATAGAATGAAGTAATAATTTTTAATATTTGGTCACATATCCTTTGCATGCCATGACTTCCTGATGTCTGTGACCCAACAACATCAAAAGACTCTTGATATCTTATTTTCTGGTACTCTTACAAGCGATACTATAACATCTCTGCATTTGAATGGATCTCTATGGGAATTGGGGGGTGGGTCTAGATTTAGCTGTAAATTACACTGGAACAGTATGGAACACATGGTTGGCTAAATGGCTGTAAGTCATCAAGGGTCTGACGTATCAAACAAGCTTTAATCCATCACTCTGTTGCCAGATATGCAGTAGATATGGATGAATAACTTGAAGGGTTTCTTCTCCTGACTTATTTTTCCATAGAGTTCAATAGGAAAATTTGTCAGGAGAAACAACCCTTAAAGTGATCCATCCATATCTACTGCATATCTGGCAGCAGAGTGATTGTTTAAGGCTTGTTTGATACCTCAGACCCTTGTTGACTTACAGCCATTTTACCAACCATGTATTCCATACTGTTCCAGCATAATTTACAGCTAAATCTAGTCCCACCCCCCAATTCCCATAGAGATCCATTCAAATGCAGAGATGTTATAGTATCGCTTGTAAGAGTACCAGAAAATAAGATATCAAGGGCCCTATCTTGGCGATCTTGGCGCTTAGTCTAAGCGCATGGCGCTAAGTCCATTTAGGGCGTGTCCAAGTCCACTTTTGCTATTTTAACGGCGTGTTTTTTTGGCGCTAAGCACGGCGCATGGCGCAACTGGGCTGAACCTAGTCGCTTCATTAATTATAGGTGTGTCTTGGGCGTGACATTCAATAAACCAATCAAAATGTCATATCCCATTCCCTTTAAAAGCCTGCTTTTCCACCTTGGCGGATTGCTTATGATGGCGAAACAGACATGCTCGTGCGTGTTTAGTGTGATCAAGGAATAGGCTAAATGGAGTATGATCAATATTATTCGGACTAACCATTAGCCTATGAGTTCCCGGTAATTCCAGACAGGGCTGTTATTTTACAAAATATGTGCGGTTAAATTTCGTTAAAAGGACCTGCAACAGCTGAGAATAAGCTATCAATGGCTTCAGTCTCACCTTAGAAAACGCCAAATTAGCCTGCTTGTTCAGCGAATTTCGTTTGATTATGCAATGAAAGTGTCAAACATCAATTCCAAGAGGCTGTTCTCAAGTTCAAGCTTCATCCAAAGTTCATTAGGCTACCTGCATAGTAGGCTAATATTGATTAATAACATACGTACCGTTATTTTGCCTTAATGATGACACTAAATAGCCATACAATAAAGCTGTCAGGTTCGCAAACCATAAGTTCACGCATATTTCCCCTTGTTTAATAATTTCCTGTTTATGGAAATGTGACCAACCTGTTTTACTCGTAGCGTAATCCTTTAAAACAATCCACTTTCCCAGGAAGACCGTTAAACGTGCAGAGAATGGCATTAAAATTAATTGTGAATTAATTGTGTAACGTGCTGCAAATTTGTTTTAGTTTCTAATTAGACGCTTAGTTCTCTTTAAAATCGTTTTGTTCAGTTAAGGAATAACGGGTGAAATCAGCTGGGTTTTAAACGGTGAGAGTATGGAAACCTGGTCACTGTCATTTAAAAAAATATGAAGGACGAAGAATAGCTAAGGTTGCAATTTAGTTAACATGGTGACATCTCCGTTTTTTAACCATAGGCTATCGAAAAAAACCTTATGCACAGCGTAATATGCAATATTCACTGGACAAGGTTTTGAACTTTTTTCAGTCACAAACCATTCTATTTACTTACAGGCTGTATTCATAGATAAACAGAGCTGTATTGTAATGACATCTGAAGCGCATTTTCAGAACTTAAATGTCCGTCTATTGCCGTGCGCGAGTTTTCCATTGAATGACAATTCACGCATTAGGTGCAAAGACAATTCGCGCATTAGGCTTGATAGCTATAGGTGTTATCAGCTCCTTTTTAATGGATAGCCATTGTCCCGTACCATCGCACATCGCCTGGATGTTGATGGAGTGGGCTGAGAGCAATGTAATGTGGCATTGTTTCCCTTCGCTGAGGGAAAGGTATGTGGACCTATGGAACCTTTTATTATTATGCATTTTTGATATAGCCTACACAGTAATAATATTTCACATTGTGATCTAGATATTTTAGTCATGCCTGTGCACGCCCCTGTGTGTAACAGACAGGAGGGTATGCGCGTTGTGCACACGCCTATGTAGACGCACTTATATGCGCCGTTAAAATAGCATGTAAACAACTGCGACATGACTTTAGACCAGGTTTGTGGTGGTTCTAGCGCAAGCGCTTTCTGCTGGCTCAAGATAGCAATACGCCAAAAAGAATCCTGGCCACTCCTCATCTTAAGACCAACACGCCCAGTTCACTAATGATGGCGCAAGAGTTACGCCGTCAACATGCTAGTTTGACGGCGTAAGCGTTAGGCGCTATTATGGACCTAGCGCCGGGTGTAAGATAGCAAAGACACTTGCGTTTGCGTTAGCGCCGCTTTGCGCCGGGTGTAAGATAGGGCCCCAAGAGTCTTTTGATGTTGTTGGGTCACAGACATCAGGAAGTCATGGCATGCAAAGGATATGTGACCAAATATTAAAAATTATTACTTTATTCTATATATAAATGCAGGGGTGCCAATAATTGTGGCCAATGTGGTTTTGTTAAAAATAATAATTTTTTGATGTGGGATTTTTTTTTCTCATAATAAATTAACGTCAATTAAAGGTTGGATTCTTCTTGTTTTTTCAGTGTGAAATTAAGCTAATTGACCAAACGGTGAATTTTTTATAACCCTTTTTGCTCATCTTTACAGGGGGGTACCAATAATAGTGGCCGCGACTATATATATATATATATATATATATATATATATATACAGATCCTTTCCAAAAAATTAGAATATCATGGAAGTTTTTTTTTCTCCCATAATTCCATTCAAAAAGTGAAACTTTCATAGATTATAGATTCATTACACACAAAGTGAAATATTTCTAGCCTTTATTTGTTTAATTTTTCATCATTTTGGCTTACAGCTCCAGAAAACCCCCAAAACAGTATTTCAAGAAATTAGAATAGTGTGTCGAAAATCAGCATTTACTTCAGTTATTTCAGAGAATGAATGTTTTAGACTGTGTCACACTCTAATCATCTAATTTACTCAAAACACCAGCAAAGGTTTTCTACAGGTGTGTCGTTAAATTGGACAGGTATCTCAGTTTGGTTCAGTATGGGGAAGACTGCAGACTTGACAATTGGTCAGAAGACCATCATTGACACCCTCCAGAAGATGGGTAAGCCACAAAAGGTCATCGCTAAGGAGGCTGGCTGTTCACAGAGTGCAGTGTCCAAGCATATTAATAGAAAGTTTAGTGGAAAGGAAAAATGTGGCAGGAGAAGGTGCACAAGCAAAAGAGATGACCGTAGGCTTCAGTGGATTGTCAAGCAAAGACGATTCCAAAATTTGGCAGAGATGCAGAGTGGACTGAGGCTGGAGTCAGTGCTTCAAAAACCACCATGTACAGAGTGTGACACTCAGTCTAAAACATTAATTCTCTGAAATAACTGAAGTAAATGCTGATTTTCGACACACTATTCTAATTTCTTGAAATACTGTTTTGGGGATTTTCTGGAGCTGTAAGCCAAAATTATAAAAAATTTAACAAATAAAGGCTAGAAATATTTCACTTTGTGTGTAATTAATCTATAATCTATGAAAGTTTCACTTTTTGAATGGAATTATGGAAAAAAAACAACTTTTCCATGATATTCTAATTTTTTGGAAAGGATCTGTATACTACTCAAAAGAAGTTAAGGGTCAAAAATATTTGTGCATATAAATATAGGCTAACGAGCAAAAATGGTGACGACTAATGACAAAATAATTATTTGATGGCTCAAGAACAGAAAACAGAAAACAAAAAACTTCATTAGACACTAGTTTATTACCCTGATGAAAAAAGTCATGCACCCCCCAAAATGATGTTCACACAAGTCGCAGAAGCTTCAGTAACTGGTGTAGCCACCGTTAGCATTCAGACATTCTTGACAACGTTGGCGCATGCTGTTGATCAGGCGTTGGAAATAACGTTGAGGGATCTAATCGCTGAGCCAGTTGCTGGAGGTTGACGGCAGGGACGTGATGTGATCGAACTCGCCGCCCTAGTTCATCCCACGCATGCTCAATGGGTGACAAGTCGGGTGAATATGATTGCATGTCCCATAATAACGTGATGTCTATAGTCCAAATGACAACCCAAAGGGGGATATTCTAACCCTATCTGGCTTAAAAAGACAAACTTACAAAAATTATCAAAAAATTTCCTTTGACCCTTAACTTCTTTTGAGTAGTATATATATATATATATATATATATATATATATATATATATATATATATATATATATAATACAGCAACAATAATAATTTGAGTAGTTGAGTTTAGCAATTTATGATGCAGCACAATTGTTACTTTGCCGTTGGTTATACGAAGAAACAATATAGTGGTCTTCCTATCCCTGTTATAGATCTGCCCCTGTTTTTTAAGATGTGGTCTACAATGTGTCTGAATAGGCTATTAATGGGTTAAAGCAAGAGTGCAGATATTGAACTTGTGGCAATGGACACTAGCCATCTCACCCTGGGACCTATGCCGCAGTGATAATGTCATTGTAAATGTGACGCTTGGTTTGTGTACAATGGCAGAAGTGAAAAGTATAACATAGACAGCTTGGTGATAATTTGCAGACCGAGGGCTCGTGTTTCTAACACCGTCTACTTAAAGCAATGTGGTTCCACTACAAACAATTTCTCTGGTGATATGAATCACAGATTAATTGAGATTAGGTACATGTCTCTGCGTGGAACGTGGCTGACTGGTTTTTCCTCCCTGATTGTATCTGGTTTCTGAAGTGATTTCACTGGTGGCACCCAGCTTCACCAGAGATATGGCCTACGTGGGGCTTTGTGATGTGCCAGCTTGCCACACCCAGTAGCAGAAAGCTTGTCCTCCATACCCGCCCAATTCCCTGAAGAGATGCGTGTAAAATAGAAATGACTCGTACCCTAAAGCTCTGTGAGTCATTCCATCCAGCACATACACCAGCTCTAGAGACCCCACTTTCACATTTAACCCTTTAAGGTATAAGATCACAAATATGTGATTACTTAAGTTGTAAGTGAAAGCAATGGAGTTCTCTAGAATACTGACTTAGGTTTTTGAAACATTCCAAAAAACCTATACTCTTCAATGGGTTAAGTGTTTTACATGTCCAATCAAATCGAAAGCCTCATATCCAATCCAAATTGACCCAATGAGCCAAACTTACGTTTGTGCACAAAACAGAAAGACAATTTTGTCAGAACTATGAACACATTTGGCTTGTTTACACACAAATTTCAGTCTAATTTGATCCTTTCCCTAAACACCACACAATTCTCTTCATTAGGGCACAATCTTCGTAAAGGAAATCTTCTGTGTTTGCGCGGAAAAGACTTCAAACCATTCAGAATGCTATATTTAAAGGCTGTTAAACAATTGTTATCAATTGACCACACTAATCCTCACAAGGAAAACACTTGTTGCTTTAATTGTTCAATCAGCAATTGGAGCTTCAGCATAAATAAAATAATTGACTGCATCCTGAAAAAAACTGAGTTAGGATGAAGCCAGTGTACTTTTTGAGAGGAACTCAAAATCTGAAATCTGAAATTAAGTACTCTACTACAATATTTTTACATTTTTGAGCACTGTATAATACTGTACTTCTCACCAATATATGGTAGCAAATGAAAGTACATGTATAGTTGCTTGCAAACTAAGACTTTAAGGGTTCAATCCCTCTTTGTGATCATTTCAAAATTCTGCTGTTCTTCATTACATTGACTGCTGTAGATCTGTAAATAATATTATCATACAACAGTAACAGTAACAGTAATCACAACAATCAGAATTAATTTGAACAATTATCTGGGTCAGATTCATCACTGCATACGTACAGGTATACTTTACACAACACTGAAACCCTGTTTGCCCTGGCGAAAACTTACAGCGGGTTCATCAATGGACCGTATGTCATTGCATGACTGCACGTACAAAACAGTCACATCTAATTCTCCTGTCTGTCACCATAGTAGATTTTAAAGTGAATTTTAGGTTTTCTAAGAAAAAAAAAAACCTGTAAAAAAAAAAAAGTACCTGACCGTGAACCCCGAGGAATGTTAAGTCAGAGAAACGGAGCGCAGAGTCAGTGACCTTCACACCTTGCATGGCCTTAACATGGCCCTAACACCTTGCATGACCGTGGTTTTCCCCCAGAACAGCCTCATGGGCCTTCAAGTGACACAGCACAGGGTGTTGTAATTGAGTGGTGATAGTGGTGAAAGTAGAAAAACAGACAGTTTACCTTCAGGAGACAATATGGCACTCAGTGGGACCTCAGGCTGCTCATCCAGTGTAAAGGTATTTGTATCTATATAATGATTCTCCTTGCAGAAGACACGCTCTTATACTAATGTGATAAGAAACACGGCAGCAGATATCTCTCTTCCTTGTACATGCTGTTCTCTCTCTCTCTCTCTCTCTCTCACACACACACACACACACACACACACACACACACACACACACACATATATGCACTACCACACAACTTCAAGAGGAAGTGTAAAATACTTTCAGTGACATATTCAAGAATTTTGTTTTCTTCCTGTTTGTCCAGGAAAATAAAACCTTGATGTCGACATACTTTTGCTATCAGCTGAGCGGAGACAGGCTAGCTCAAGACAGATTCATGAAAAGCTTTATAGCCTACGACTAAACAAAAATAACCAAACTAATAAAAAACTACACCTGAACCATAACACAAGGAGCAAGCATCGAATGTGATGAAGGACACATGTCAATTGTCCATAAGTTAGCTACAGCTTACAGCTCTGTGCTCGGTTGATGTGTGAAAGATGGTTTAATGTATCAAGGCATCTGGTTTTATTGGTTTTGATTGCAGCTGTTCTTGTGTAATTATACACTATAGCATACACTGTTAACTTTACACTGTTAAGACACACTGCGGTGTAGGAAGTCAGTGATATCAAGAGCTTCATTATAATAATTATAAATAATTCAAACACAAATGTTTACAGCAGGAAAAAGACAAACAATGCACATAATTGCATTTGAGTCTGAATCATACATTTCTAAGAATTAAAAAAGCTATGTAATTTTAAATTTGACATAGCCTACCATTATCTTTGTTAGTCAATATCATCTGCTCAAACACATGCCTTTAATCTCCACTTCTGTTCATTTTCCGGCGCGCTGGTCGATCCCATCAGATCGATAGAATCGGCTTGTGGACATTCTCTCCACTCAACGGTGTGTTTTCTAGTGCATTCCTGAGTAGACATTCACGATGTCTGACATCGTCTGCGGTAGATAAAACACGGAACCCTTGCTACTTCAAATGGAGTCGCAGCGGCCTTTTCGGAAACTCACTGTGGAGATTATTGTGCAGAGCCGACTGTAGGAGAACAGTATAGGCTAAATAAGACCACATCCATAGTGGATAGGCCACAGGGCATTACTCAACAGCCGTCAACCTCTTCTTTCGCCGCCCACGTTATTCTGAAGCATGCAAAATGCACATCACGGGATACATTTTCAAATCTAAATATGATTGTATGTATGTTTTTATTAACTTTAAATGTTTTTTTTAACCTAATATTTTGGTATAACACCTTTACATAGGCAGGTTGGCACAATATTCCATTCAAAAATAACTGCTCTGAAAGGTGGAATACGTTCCAAGACGTTGCGGCATACATCACTTCAATTAGAGGTTGTTTATAAAGTAGCCTACATAGAACAGCACAGAATAGAATGCAGATAATAACCAGAACAACTACAAGTAGCCTAATCTGCACGATTTCATATTGGTTGAAATGGTAAAGAGCTGAGTCGCATGTCACTGAGAGCGATATTGGGACGCAGCGTGTACGATCCAAACTCAGTCACCGAACAAAAGATTACGGCCACTCTATTCCTGTCCAGCAAAGCTCATTAATAGACGTAGGCTACACCGCCCGTGCGTGGATGGGTGAGCTCGAGAGGGTGGGTGCGTGTCGCTACGTAGCGGTGCCGGTGCCTCTCCATCTCTCTCGCACTCACAGCGCCTCCAAGTGATCTCGTCTTTTCCTCTCACGCGGCTGCGAGGGGACAAAGTCCAACGGAAGGACACCTTGGCGGGGAGAAGCGGGGAAGATGCTGGCGACAATGTTGACTGCCATGTACCTGGCGGTGCGGGCTTCGGAGCAGGTAAGCAAGAAATATAAGCACTTAGTTGACCGCAGCATATAAGAATAGTGCCTTTAAAACTTGTTTTAATAAACCAAATGCTCAATTGCCAGTTAGCCATATTTCTGTGTCCTCAACTCTGTCTATTTGTTTTTTTTTATGGCTCAATCTCGTTTTTTTTACAATTAAAAATAGCAAAGAGGTGGAAGATTTATTTATATATTTAACTGGTACTTTGGATCCGTTGGAAGCAGTGGGTGTTCGGTATTTAGCATTGCCATGGAGATGGTGAGGTGCGGGCTCCCTAGGTTATATTTGTTGTGTAATTGTGCCTGCAGGAGTGTCCCATTGTCTATATACCACATACACCATATCATGGTAATGTTCCCCCACGCATAAAATGGGACTGTCCACTTTGTGTCCAAGAAATCTAATGGACCAAATGTGGACCAAATCCATAGGCGATGTCCCTTTGGTGAGGATCTAGCAGCTGGAATATTTACCATGACATCACATGTGATGCAACATTCAGTGCACTGGAAGGGCCAGAATTTGTCAGTGCTTGAAATACGCACATGGTTCAGTCAATAGCCGCGCTCCCCGAGAACACAGTGGTTTATGTGCATTAGAGGGTATTTCAATTAAGAAAGGGACAAGGTGGTTCAATACCAATTAGAGCCTTACATGTTCAGCACAGGAAACAGGACAGGAATAAACCATTGCAGATGCCGATAATAGAGTTAGCTAGAGATCAGACCACACATACACATGCATACATGTAGTACCTGTGCACACTCGTACAAGCATGCACGTGCATATTTTTGAACGCGCATGTACACGCACACACAGCTACACATGCAACCACACACGCACGCACGCACAGGCGCACACACACACACAAGTAAATCAAATGCAATTGAACACCTGCAATATGAAATCAATTGCATTCTGGCCCACGGGAAGCAGCAAGTTGGCTAACAAATATTTCATATTATAACAAAATGAGTAAAAAATGACTTCAAGCTACATGTAGAATAAATGTTGCTGGTCTGAAAGGAAGCAAACTTGAATTATAACAAATTAAGTTTGTTTTTAAGTTTACCAGGCCGTGAATATTTTCAAGAGACCCTGGCGTGAGTGTGCTCTGTCTCAACCTCAGCTGTCTCACGGTCGCCACCTAGAGTCGTCTTTCATATCAGCCTTTCATACATGACTTCAAAGGCTAGACTGTGTTCAATGAGCTTACGTACGAATTAAAAATCTTCATCACATCACAGTTAAACAAACAAACTGAGTCTGTAGAACACTATACTGTGTACAGAGCTCTAGTACTATACTGTGGCTATATCCTCCTGAGACCCAGCAGACATTTTTATTATTAAGTATTATCAGTTTTTGACATAATACAGTGAAAATATTTTATTTTATTGAATGTCCCTTGTAGCGTAGGTTTCAGCATGGTATACATAGAAAATACAATTAATTGCAAAAGTAATTGTGTCAAATTGATTGTTTTTCCTCTGCACTCATCAAATTAGTATTTCAAATGAAACAATGACTACGAGGCCAAATTCACAACGTTTGCATTTATTTCACGTGTGTTTTTTCGTAAAACAGACATTGAGCTTTGTTACGAAAATGCAATTCTTTATTGCTATACAGGACAAAGGGTGGACAAACATATGGATCTCTGCCAGGGTACAAGTGGCCATAAAGATGTAAAACGCAGGCATGGAGAACGGCTATGTGGGAGTTGTACTGCAGATACACTTATGAAGAGTCGGCTTTAGTGGGAAAAGCTGGGTCACAATGGTACTTAGCATACAGCAATGCCTTTATTTCTGTGAGCTGGAATAAAAGTGAAAGACCATCAGTGTGGGGGGGGGGGGGGGGGGAATTCAAACCCAGGACCTTCTTAGCTGTTAATTAGTAACAGCTCAGGAAAGAAGCGATATCACACATTGTGCCTCATGCAAGCAACGCTCGTACGCACAAATTTGTTCTTATGTCGCAGTTAAGAACAGTTTACGCGGTGTAATGGCATTCACCATTTTTCTCTTATTTTGGATTTACTTGTAGGTAAGAATAAAATTGGTCGCGACCTGTTGTATGAGTTACGCACAATGGCCTGTTATTCGCTAAAGCAAGCAAATAGGCCTAAATTACACTGCCTGGCCAAAAAAAAAGTCGCCATTGCACCCGTCATGCATAGTGCCCACTGTGCAAGCCTCTGGAGGCAGTCTTATGATCTGGGGTTGCTTCAGTTGGTCAGGTCTAGGCTCAGCAACATTATGCAGCAATAAAATGAAGTCAGCGAAGTACCTGAATGTACTGAATGACCAGGTTATCCCATCAATGGGCATATGCCAGGATGACAATGCCAAGATTCATCGGGCTCAAATTGTGAAAGAGTAGTTCAGGGAGCATGAGGAATCATTTTCACACATGAATTAGCCACCAGATTCCTGACCTTAACCCCATTGAAAGTCTTTGGGATGTGCTGGAGAACACTTTACGGAGTGGTTCGACTGTCCCGTCGTCAATACAAGATCTCAGCCAAAAACTTATGCTACTCTGGATGGAAATAAATGTTGTGACATTGCATAAGGTTGTCGAAACAATGCCACAACAAATGCACGCCGTAATCAAAGCTAAAGGCGGTCCAACGAAATATTAGAGTGTGCGACTTTTTTTTTGGCCGGGCAGTGTATATTCACAGCAAATGGGTTGTTTTAATCAAAATGAAAACAACCCAATTGCTGGGAATATAATTTAGGCCTATTTGCTTGTGGCCAAAAAATACGAGCTTGAATTTATAAATTGCTTGCCATAATCGCATTACCATGTTTAAATTATCCTGATATTTAGTGTTTTTATTGAAATATTTATTGTAGCCTACACATACAGGTATAGCAAGCACCCTGCATTTACCTTCCTCAATCGAAAACAATACAAGTCTAGATGCAAAATATAACCAGTCCCCTCCATATGACTCCACAAATTTTCTTTTATTAGTTATGCCCGTACAGAACTATTTCCACCAAACAATATAGCCCGTCTGACCTCTACCTCCATAACAAGCTTATCGATTTCACACTCCATGAAGTTTCTCTTCTTTGTTTTGTGGTATGACCTCTCCATTTTCTCTGGCGATTAATTGGAATGACAAGCTAATTTATACGCTTATTCATATTCACATTGGGTGTTCCATTATTTGTGGGAGTTAATGGGGCAGGATACTAGGCTCGTGCATGTACGCAAAATCGATTGTGTGCAGTCGTGCGCACTGCGCACTTTTATAAATCAGGATATTTTTGAGCATACACAGGTTTCTCTTTTTGGGCGTACGTAACCTTTTAGTGTAGAACCTGCGCAAAGTTTTATAAATGAGGCCCCTGACATATTTGATTGGCCCAGACAGTTTTTTGTGTGCCATTAATATTTTATATGCTTATAGAGGTTTCTGATGTCCTGCTGCCTTTACAATCAGTAGGGATATTTGTGGTTTCATGGTTTGAAACAAGAAATTATGCTTAAAGTAACTTCAAAGCAGCTTGTACAGTGATGTAATGGCTCCAGAGGTGCTACGTGTGTCTATTACGTGAGTATTCTTCAGAAAATTACATTTATTATCTTATTTTTGGTTGGAACTACCTGCATTTACTATGATACGTGACCTCAGACAGTTGCACTCAAGGAATAAAATACTGGACATATGAACGTACGCCACACATAAGATCAAATTTGATCTAAAGTACTTTTTATAAATGAGGCCCCTGATCTCAACCCAATTGAACACCTATAGGAGATTTTGGACCAAAGTGTTAGACGGCGCTCTCCACTACCATCATTGAAACACCAAATTTATGTCTATAATTAATATGGTGTAATGAAATGAATATGGTCATATATACAGCTTCTGAAAGAATAACATAATTGTATTGTAAAGCTGCTTGGTCATAATAAAATATCTAAAATAGATACAAAATCTTTAATCGCACACAAAAACTTGCCTTGGGCAATTGAACACATACCCTAAAGCTGAAATAATATCCTCCGAATATCCACCTTGCAATACATTTTATGTCCACTGTAGGGGACACAAGGCTCTGGTCTTAATACCAAGAACCATATATTCTACTATGCTGAAACCTACACTACAAGGGACATTGAATATTTTTACTGCAACATGATTTTTTGTCATCCAAGACGCTTGTATTATGTCAAAGAATTCAAATATTTAAACTTTTTTCTTCTGCCGGGTCTCAGGAGGATAAAAAAAATCCAGCAAGTGAACTATCTGCACATCATGTCAGAAAACAATGATACTCACACTAGAATATGACACACCTTATCTAATGAAGTGCGAAGTGTGCATCACATTCAGTTTTAGTCAATGTCTATGTGCCTCATTATGACAAAGTAAAGTGCTCAAAAGGGAAACACAATGCCTGTGCATGCATGGTTGTTGAATTACATTCATGAACTTGCATTTCAACAGAATGCTTTTGTTTCAAGTCAAATCAGTGGCCGGTAATACCACACCCCTGGATATAGAGAACAGTCAAATGCGCCTTCAAAAGAAAGGTAGACTTCGGAGCCAAATAACCACCAATCCCAGAATGCATTGCTCCATTGTGTTTATAAACAAAGTTCTTATCCTTTTTAAATACAAATAACAAAAGAACAAGCAATTTTGAAACTGGAATTAAATTATACATATATTTAACGGAGCATTCTTTGCATTTTTAGTTCAGGTTGTTTTTTCTCAAGTTTAACAAAGGCACAGTAAATTCATTATGAAAAATAATACAGCAGTATCACTTGTACTTGTGCTGACGAGAGAAGGGGCGTGTCTCTCACGGGTAGCCTGTGGGCACGACACACCAGTAGGTTATTACAGGGAATAGCCTCACTTGTTAGACTCAGGAGCTTATGACACCATGAGCCTGACCAGGTTGGCACTAGGTCCTAGGATCTGCTTTTGCTAATAAATCAATATTCAGTTACTTCTTCTGTCGAATCGCAACCTCCCATAGGCAGCGCTCCAAACTGGAGGCGATGATTCAGACCGGAAAATTCTCAGGTGATTTTCCAGTAGGCTTATTTTCCCAGCCAACAATCCTCAAAATTTTAACCAATCATTTTTCATAGTGTAAGAATATGTGTTGAATATTGATTCTTTGTCTGACTCCCTTTACCCAAGGTAATATATTAGTGGATACAGAACAATAAAGATGTCAGTAGGTGATACAAAAATGCAAACTGCAAAATTCAGGTACACATCTACACTAGATATATCGTAGTCAGGGTTGTAATGGATTACACGTAGGCTCGTATTCATAAAGCGCCTAAAGAATAGTAATGATCTTAGGATCCGGTTTCCCCTATGAAATCTATCCATTATGAGCTTAAGGGCGAAACTGATCCTGCATCAACAATCTTACTCCTACTGGTCGCTAACATCCAATGTTCGATAAAGACAGATCCTCCTGCGCCATGCTTTCAACTGCTGCTAGAATGGTTTCATTAGCGTAGTCGACGTCTTTATAAAGACGACCTTCCACAGGTAATTCCCTGATGGGATTTTTGGTTTAACAGTGAGTCATCATCACCATTCTTCTCGGGAACACTCTGTCCCCGTGCAGCAGCCAAAGCTTTCAATCTACATGGCGCATTGGCAACCCTTCTGCAGTCCCTTTCATCCAAACAAAATCGCTAACCCTCATAATTACACCCAAACTGTTGCCAGGTCTTAATGGTTCTCACAATTCCAGCCGAAGACGATTTTTAGTAGGAAGGTGTTCATTTGCCTCTAGAGCTTCCCGTGTTAAAGCACAGTTTCTATTGACTACACGATACTCAGCTCCTGTTCGGTCCTCTCTGTGTCTTAAATACAGGAGATTCCAGTTGGTAAAAGGAGTTTCCAAAACTATGAACACGCATGACCACAGTATTGCATTTGACGATGCCCCTTTGTGAATATTCATAACGCGCATCAAAATGCGGTGGTTCAGCTTCAATGGTGGGGATTTTTGTACTTGTACATTTAAGAACACAGAGCTCAGTATCTGGTCTACACAATCCGGGGTAAAAGGCGGCAGAGGGCAGCAGTATAGTATGACGGTTAGCGAACTGGGCCGTGAGCAAGGTACTTAACCTGAATTTCCTCAGTAAATATCCAGCCGTATAAATTTGTGCTCGGTAAAAGGTTGTGTAAGTTGCTCTGAATATCGTCTGCTAAATGCCTGTAATGAAGTGTAATGTAAATGCATAGAATACCTTTGCCTTGGAGGATTACTGTAATCCTCCTAGTACACAGTAACGTTATACTCACGTCAGCCTCATGGTCCTTGGCATAGCAGTAGCATAAAGACTCAACTGTCATAATAAAGTGCTAGTAGATAAAGATTATTTTACAAGCACAGGGGGGGGGGGGGGGGAGTGATGTTCTTATCTCTCAGAGTAGTGATTTATTGAAATGAAAGGAATGAAGGTGCTCTGATGCGATTCGTCGACGGCGCATTCTTGCGAGGAATGCAGTGATTAACTATGTGACAAGGAATGCGAGGCGCGGCAAAAATATGTCACGTACCTTCTGCGTGTATGCGCGCGTGAAGATAACGTTACAGTACCGCGTCTCTCCCCTCATTTGATCTCTCTTTCCCCCTTCCGATGATGTCATAATACATTCCGAACAGTCTTGGAATCTCTGTGGCGACGGCCTCACCGGTTTCTCTGTGGAACACAGACTTAAGCAGAGAATGGTTTACGAATGAATTTGCGTGGCTAAAAGGGTGTGTGTATGTGTGTGTGCGTGTTATGCTCTAAAATAATGTGTTTCTTTCCAGTGTGGTTGTGACCAAAAGAACACTGGAGGTGGATCCAGAAGGAGTGAGTATCTGACACTGGAAATAAATGCACTCTGTACCACATCACACAATGTGGGAGTCTTGGCTCTTGCACAACATACCTTATGTCAATAGGCCAGTGTGTGTGTGTGTCTGTGTGCGCGTGTGTGCATGTGTATGTATGCGTGTGCCTGCGTGTGTGTTTACTTGCATGCTTTTAAGCGGTCTGTTTAATCAGTAAATTGATTTTCTCCCAGTCAAATGCAGTTAAACAAGTGCATTTGTTCAGAAAATTTGAATGAATGCTCCCCCTCTTTACCTGGCCACACCACTGTCCCTTCCAGACTCCAGCACCCACCTGAACAAGGCAGCTACCACCATCCAGTCCCAGTACAGGAAGTACCAGCAGAGAAGGCAGAAGGCCAGAAAGCACTGAGGGAGGCCTGGAGCCCATCGCCTCTGCCAAAAGAGCTGCCCCGCTACTTTCAACCAAACACATACACACTCGCATTTATGTATGGGAATGCCAAATGCTTTCAAGCGCACATAAACACACAGACAGACACACTCACACACACATACAGTGTATATGGACACTTGCGTGATGCTATGTGTAATCTATATGCTCCAGCGATATGCTTTGAATTGTATTTACATTTGCTAATAACTGTTTTATTATAATCAATATGATTATCATTTGCAATCTCTGACTTTCATTTATCTCTGTCCAAACTAGCGTGTGCATCGTTCTCTATTTGAATTGAGAGAAGGAGAGAGAGTGAGTGAGTGGCAGACTGCCGTCTAATGTTCATGGACCACTGTGGAATAATTATTCTATAGTGGCAAAGAGTGAAAATGTTTAATCTGACATATGCATTAAAGCCATTTTCAACACTAATTTAACACACACTATGGCTGTGTCTATGCAAAACATGTTAACGCAGGATCCCTATCTTCAGTCAATGTTGGGGTGGATCTATTCCAAGATTTCAGGGTAGCTTCTATTCTGCATTACTGAATATGCCCAATCATTTACATGATCTGACAGTTTGGTTGAATTTCTTAATGATTTATAATTATCTATAAAAACTCATGATTGAGCCATCATTTGTGCGTACAGTTGATTTGTGAACTGTGCCAGGTTAATAGGTGGAAACAAAAAAACTTGCACACACACACAGTGTAAGAGGTGTAATTTCATGTCATTCAATGTCCACCCAATGTTACGTTTCGTTACGTTACCGCTGTGAGCCGTTTGATTTAGCTGAATCCTGCTAAGAGACCGGCCTTGTGAGTGGAGTGTTTGTTGTGCACCTGGAAATTCAGGGAATTACCACCTGGGAAGTACCACCTATTTTTATTGCCATTCAACCCTTTTAGGAATAGGTTTTCTAGAATGTTTTTTTCAGTCAGTGTTCTAGAAGTCAGTGTTCTAGAATTCCATTGTTTCATTTACCAGTAGTGATTTTTATATTGGCATTAGAATGTTCAGTTAAGAACATTCTAATCACATATTTGTGATCTTACACCATAAAGGCACCGTAAAGGCTGAGAGATTCTACTGCAACCTTAGCCAAGCTGGGCCCAACTTTACCACTGTCTGCCCCTTAACGCAGCACAAGCTGTCTCCTAGGTTACACATAATTATATTGCCTTTTACCAAGAATCCTCCTTCCCTTTTTTTCTACCAGCTCAAATAATTTAAATCCAATCATAAATAATCCAATCCTGCACATCTATCAAAGGCTTTACAATGAATGACCTCTAGCAATGCTAACCTCTTTGTTGACGGTCTTCAGTGTTTCAACATCGGGACACTGAAAAATGTAACTTTGCGGCACAGTAAATATTGCTGCATAATATAAACAGTTGAAGAAGGTGCTGCTTTAATAAAACAATAAGGAGGACAAGACCGGTTCATAGAAAGATAGCTTTATTGCACAAGGTGTTGGAATACTCTTTTTTGTATTTGTTTTGTTTTCATAGAAAAGAATGTATAGTTAAACACAAGCAATTGCAAATAGAAGCAACTTTTCAGTAAAAGTTTAGGAATCCCTTCTGCGTTTTTTTAAACATTTTTTCCGCTTTTTTTTTGTTGTTTGTTTTTCCTTTTTATTTTTAACCAGCAAAATATTCAGAGCATGCAATGCCTTTTTTCTTGAAGGTAAACAAAATGATAAATAAAAAAACCAAAACAAAACAAAATCAATTAATGACAGAAACATAACAAAATTTCAACCCAACATTATCAAAAACAAGAAAAGTAAAAGTAAAGTCAGACGTTGTTCATTCTGGGTTTCTGAGCCCCATTCTGAAATCAATGTGTAAGGTATATTTATAATATATATATACTTTAAATTTTTTTAACTTTTGCCCCGATTTTTAAAGGCATAACATCAAACTTAAGTTGTGCCCTGGTTTATTCTGGAGATGACGAAAATAGTTATCATTTATACAAAACGGTTTCTTATATACAAGTCTTTATTTGAAGTTTATAAATAATGCTGAGGGGGAAGGATTGAAAGGGAAGGACAGGGCCTGATTGGTCAAAAAAGAAAGGGGGTTGGGTTAAGCAGGGTGGGTGGGGTAGGGGATTGTTTCCTCACTCCTTCCAGTCTACACACGGCTCTTTTGTGCGATTGGTCGGATCAAAGAAGTCCCTGATTTCGATTGGCTATAAACTGGCCTGCTCCATACCGTGATGCCACTGCCTTGTTGACAACAAAATCATAATAAACAAAATGGAAAATAATATAATTAAAGGAAAAAGTAACCATACCCAAAAGTACATGTACAACAACAAGAAAAAAGGAGATTCTGGCAGCAGACTTTCCAATGTCCGTCCACTGAATTGGAAACCCATGGGGAAATAGCCTGGATGATTTAACAGTATATATTTGAGACAGGCTCTTTGAGCTGGAATGAGAAATATAAAATCTTTTTCCATTGCACTGTGCCTCAGCTCAGTTTGGTCTAAGAATGGCATGAATTGCATTCAGTTTTTGTTTTTTGAACGCACGTCAGAAATTTACAGTATATTATATATTGACCTTTAACACTGCGGTTTTAAACCCCGTGCTTTCCTTCCTTCCACAGCACCTGGATATGATCCATGTAAAGAAGGATCTTAAGTGGGCATACATGGACATCAACAGAGAGGTGGACTGATCACAAAGGGATTGCCTATGTGCTGAGGAATTCTGGGTAATAAAAGCAGGAGGGTTGGTGGGGGTGGGGGGGTTGAGTCTTGGACAGGTTTATCCTGCACTAGGAGGCAGACTGTCTCCAGTGTTCGGTGGTGCTGTGTGCAATGACCTATGACCTATCCCTGAAGATTTCTCTCTCTCCCTTTCTCTCACTCTCCCTCCTGACCCGTAGTTACCCCTTCTCGCCCCCGCCCGTGTTATAAGGGCCGGGGCCACCAGAGGGCGCCTATTCCACCTGAGTGTTGGCTGCCGCCCGGCTCGCCTCTCACCTCTCGCCCCTCTCACTTAGCTTCTCTGTAAGTGCAGCTGAAACGCCGTGCGACCCCATGAGAACCCCGCTTGGACCAGGACCAGAACATTCTGGAATGTTCCGGAACGTTCCGGGGGCTGGCCGATTCATTTCTGGTCTTCCAGGCTTAGCGGGTTCCTGCTAGCCCTGTGCCTCCTTGCCATAAGCTACTATCTGGCAGTTGAGCAGCAGTGAGGGTTTATGGGTAGGGCACAAAAAAACTAAAAACTGAGGATCTTACGCATAACAATTATGAATGTATTTCAAAATAGCCTTAAATTGAGATTTTGGAAGGGGGTGTATGGTTAAAAACCTATACACTTGATTAATACACAAAGCTAACAACCCTAAATAAATTGATACATTTTGCAATTCAGCCGTCTACTCGCCTACAATTCAGCCATTCCATTTTGAGCCTTCTGCTCTGATGAAAATTGTAAATCAAGGCTCAAGAAACTGATATATACTGATATAAGAACACGCCTCAAAAGAATAAGACTAAAGTACCACTTTCAACTGACATGCTCCTAAAAATTATGAGGATTTACAAGTTTGACTGATTCATTTTTAGAGAATACTAAGATAATTATGTCCTAATGAGGTTTTTGAATGTCTTGCAATATTCTTAAGCCTCGAAATCCTTTCAAATTACATCAAATCACACTCCCAAGGCTTAGAACTTTTTATGCATTTGACCTTTTCTGAGTACCCGTTGTAGAAGGCCTGGTTAAAACTCTCAATGGGTACTTAAGCTACAGAATGCATGTGTGCAAATGCCAGCAGAGCCACCCGCTACGACACTTTCTTTGGAACCAAACTGTCCGTCTATAGCTGGAGATTGGACCACAGGAACCCGCTTGGCTCTGGGAGCAAGAAGCTCTGAACGGCTCTGGTCTTCACACGTTCTCAATCTTTCTCTCTATCTTTCTTTCTCCCACACTCTCCTCCTACCTCACACCTCTCTCTACTTCACTCTATCAATCCTCCGGCAGCTACTCATGCTGAGCGATTGTCTCTTTTTTTAAATATTCTAATCCACACAGCTTCATATTTCACTCTTTATCCACCACTAATATATTTCACTATATATTTAGATAGAAATATATATGTATATATATATTTTAGATAACAAACACCATTATATATATTTTTTGTATTGCGAGAGCCCTGATGTGATATTTTCAATCAAAATTCTTGTGTAGCATTTCTTTTTGGGAAGCTATTTTTCTGCAATAGGGACAAGCTTTTGGTAGGACATGGGTGAGCAGGGGAATTTGCATGAAGAAAAATGTCATTTGAAACAATCAGGGACACAGTTAGGGAACAGGTATATGAGTAATACAATATTTTCCTTGTGCACGAGACCAACAAAAATCAAAACACCAACTCCCTCTCACCTGTACTGAAACTATCAGCATCTGTGTATCCCCTCCCCCATCCCCACCCCAAACCCCACCCCTCCCCAAACCCCGCCCCTCCCAGCCCAAAATCCTTCCCACAGCAGAAGCTAAAGCTGGTGTTTCTGAGGACTAACCTCAGGTGAGTGAGGCTTGTGGGAACGCCAACACAGTTAGAGGAAAAGACGAATACAAACGGAAAGAAAGCAAACGGAGACTTGAAATGAACAAATGCGGAAAGGCTACCTGGCTGCCGCGGTTCCCTCTCTTTCTCTCTCCCTCCGTCTGTCCGTCCGTCCTCCTCCGGTCTGTCTGTCTCTCTGTGGGAGAGAGGCCACGAGGCAGTCACAGTAAAGGAAGTAAAGAAGGAGGGATGAAAGGATGGACGGAAGGGGAGGGCAGAGTACCGACGAACGGAAAGCGTCACGTCCCAGCTCGAGAGGAGGGAGCAGAGAGAGACAAGAGCCAAGATGTCGTTCATCCTCCGGCATCCTGCTCCCTCGTTCCTTCTCTTAAAAAATGGTACACAGTTAGCCCCCTTCTCTCACACACTCCCCTCCTGTACCCCTCCTTTCCCCGGACCCCGGATTGTTAGACGAACGGGAGAAGGGAACAGTGGCGGTGCTCTCCATTCCAACGGCAACCTGATTCCGCGAAGCAAAAGCTCTCCAAGGAAGGTCTGAAAATGGACAACAACGGCTCGCTTCTCTCAAAGAACCGACCCGCCTGGAAATAAGAACCATGATAAAAACCGATCGAAAGGGTCTTTCGGTGCGTGTTGGCCACATGTATACATATATATATTTACACATATACACACACATACACACATACACGCACACACGCACACACACACACACATACACATACACACAGGCTTGCCACAGTTCTAAGGTTCCGATCACTCTTTTTAGTGCACATGAGTTTATATTTAAAAAATGTAATCGATTAAATGTAATCGAAAAAACAAGAAAACAAAAAAACATTCCGACTTGTCCTCCATAAAGATAATTCCAGACATTTTTTTCCTCTTTTTTTGTTGTTTGTTAAAAAAGTCAGCAATACTATATTCTGTGTCATCAATTGCATGAAAAAATTCCACAGACTAAAAAAAAAAAATTTAACAAAAAAAAATGGTGGCTCCGAGCACAGTCTTGGAACTCTTTTTGAGCAGGGTGTGGCTGAGATAGAAGAAATAAACACAACGAGGCTTTGAGGGCCAGAGAAGGACACCAAGGCCAATTATGCATAAGCACTTTCCGCAGTGATGCATTGTTTTTCTTTTTTTTTTAAAAAAAACGTTCACTGTTAAGAGACATAAAAAGAAACACATTCCATAGCCTAAAACATCTAGACAGCTTTATGTGAAACTATACATCTCTTATGCTTTATATTTCCTAACTTCTGAATTTGAGAAACAAGTGCATGAGGAAAGTGTTTTGTGCATAAGTTTGCAAGGTGTCAAGAAAAAAAGAAAGAGGGACAGAGAGTGGGGTGGGAGAGAGAGAGAGAGAGAAAGAGAGAGAGAGACAGTGGTAAAGAAAGGAATGACTGTGGCAGGAGAAATGATACAGGGTTTGGCATGATTTGAGAGGCGAGAGAGAAAAGAGAAAGAAAGAGAGAGAGAGAGAGAGAGAGACAGAGAAAGAAAAAAAAAAAAAGATAAAGGAGCCTCTGTGCTCAAAGGGCCCCGCTGGCACTGGGCTCTCTACTCTGTGCTCCTGTCCACATAGATACCGACAGTTTGCACACTGAGCCAACTCGGGGGGCGGAGCCAATGTGAGCGGGCTGCCCCACCCCCCCTCTCTCACTGGCTCCTGCAGCCCTACACCAGTGTGTAGGACTTGGAGTAGGCCCCGGCTCCCTGCTTCTGCAGTCTGCCCAGCCCGGACGAGCTGCTCTCCAAGAGGGAGTCCCTGGAGCCGCCCACTTTGGCGGCTGTGGTGGTATTACTGCCCAAGCTGGCCCCTCCTGCCACAGATGCGCCGGTGGAGGAGGAGGAGGCGGCAGCGGCAGCTGCGGCGGCATTTGCCGCACTCTGGGATGACGGGCCGGGCATGGTGAGGGTCCTCTGGGGCAGGGTGGCGGTTCCCGAGCCGCTGCCTAACCCGGCTCCGCCCGACGCCCCGCCCCCGCTCAGGCTGCCCAGCCCGGCGTGGCCCAGCGTCAGGGCCTGCTGCTTCCCTGGGTCCAGAGTCAGGTGACGGGCCTGCGTGTGGTATGCCCGCGCCGCCAGGCTGCGGATGGACGCCTCGCGGGGGGGCACCACGGGACAGGGATCGTGGATGTCAGGCTGCTTCCGGAAAAATGGGTCTGTCTTCATGTACAAGGGGAGATTGCAGTAGTCGCCTACAGGAGGGAGAAACATGAAGGTCAGGCATTGGAGTAAATATCATTTCAAACAAACCTGGGAGGAGCAGAAGGAGAGAAGAGGAAGGTGTTGTACACTCTCAGAAGAAAGGGTTCCAAAAGGCTCCTCTGTGCCACCATAAGGAAACTCTATCTACACTCGCAGAAGAAAGGATTCCAAAAGGCTCATCTGTGTCTCCATAGAGGAACCCTATCTATACTGTCAAAAGAAGGGGTTCCAAAAGACTCATCTGTGTCTCCATAAGGAAACCCTATCTACACTCGCAGAAGAAAGGATTCCAAAAGGCTCATCTGTGTCTCCATAGGGGAATCCTATCTACATTCTCAGACTAAATGGTTCCAAAAGGATCATCTGTTGATCCATAGAGGAACCCTATCTATACTCACAAAAGAAGAGATTCCAAAAGGCTCCTCTGTGTCACCATAGAGGAACCCTATCAACACTCAGAAGAAAGGTTTCCAAAAGGCTCCTCTGTGTCTCCATAGAGGAACCCTATCTACACTCAGAAGAAAGAGTTCCTAAAAGGCTCATCTGTGTCTCCATAAGGGAACCCCATCTACACTCGCAAAAGAAAAGATTCGAAAAAGCTCATCTGTGTTTCCATAAAGGAACCCTATCTACACTCTCAAAAGAAGGGGTTCCAAAAGGCTCCTCTGTGTCTCCATAAGGGAACCCTATCTACACTCGCAGAAGAAAGGGTTCCAAAAGGTTCGTCTGTGTCTCCATAGGGGAATCCTATCTACATTCTCAGAATAAATGGTTCCAAAAGGATCCTCTGTTGCTCCATAGAGGAACCCTATCTACACTCTCAAAATAAGGGGTTCCCAAAGGCTCCTCTGTGTCTCCATAGAGGAACCCTATCAACACTCAGAAGAAAGGGTTCCAAAAGGCTCTGCTGTGTCTCCATTGAGGAACTATATATACACTCTCATAAGAAAGGGTTTGAAAATACTCCTATGTGTCTCGATAGTGGAACCCTATCTACACTCCCAGAAGTAAGGGTTCCAAAAGGCTCATCTTTCTTTCCATAGAGGAACCCTATCCAGTTCAAGGGTTTTTTGTTTGGTAAAATGGTTAAATCTGGGAGCTTTCACAGTATTCACACCTACCATAGAAAGTTCAATAAAGAACTAAAAAGGATTCCCCTATGGAGACAACCCAAAGAACCCTAAGAAGAAGCCACAGGAGGAACCAGACTCCAGAGGGGGAGCCTGCCTTCTGCTGATTGGCTCAGACTGTAAACTTGTAAAGACACAGCCCATTGATCAATTTTAAAGTTAGTCATGGAAGAAAGAAAGGCAGAGACAGATGTGTCAGGTGGGGCGGCGCTCACTCTTGTTGGCGCGGTGGGGGATGGGCACGGCCACATTCTTGCCGCGGTCGTAGTCCTGGGGTTTTGGCGGTGAGGCGGTGAAGCGGCATATGCCAGGCTCCGAGGGCGTGCTCATGGAGGTCATGCTGTCGGCATTGTCGTTGGTGCCGGTGGTCATCTGGTCGGACGAGCTGTCGGAGATGAAGCACTCTGTGATCTCGAACTTGGCGTGCTGCAAGTGCTCCTCCAGCTTGGCATGCTCGTAGGCCCGCGCCAGCTCCTCGTAAGTGGATGAGGCGCTCTCCGTCGACACCATGCTGTTCCGCCCCTTGTCTGAGAAGAGAGAGAGGTGAGAATGACGTGGTCGCCATGGGATACACACGCGTGGTGCTCGACAGGAAAGGTGCAATTCTAGTTCGACCGTGTGCGTAAGCACGGCAGGGCGCAGAGGCTCACCGGTGTCCTGGGACAGGCTGGCGCTGTAGCTGTCGCTCTCGGTGACGGTGATGCCGTGCTGGGAGCCCACAGTGCGCCAGTCGGAGGTAAGCGTGCGGGCAGGTGTGGAGGCCTGGCACTTGGTGAGGGTCCACTGGCTGGAGTAGCGGTTTCGTGTGCTGTGAGCTGACTTCACTGTCTTCCTGGACACTGGGTCTGTGGTTGGGGAGGACGGATTAGTCTACTGTGTAAAATAATGCCAAGGTCCTCAAAAAGTCCTTATACAACAGATGTCAAACTCCAGCCCTGGAGGGCCACAGTGTCTGCTGGTTCTTTGGGTGTTCTCTGCCCCATTGGTTCATTTAAGTCATTGATTGACTAAAAAACCACAGACCTTGTTCTCAAAGCCTTAATTGGCAAATGATTGAAAGGAAACCACAAAAACCTCCACACACTGCTGCCCGCTGGGAATTTTGGGGTTTGATACCCCTGCCTTATACTTTCCCATTCAGAAATACCAATTACTAAATTACTAACAGGTTTTCAGTAGATGTGCAACCCTTTTGTATGTCATATAAAAATGATGTCGGCTATTAATTAACAAAGCACTCTGAGGCATACCTAAGTGTTGTGGAAGTACTTAAAATGAAAAGTGTGTGTAATCTGTAAGCCCTCATAAGGAATTGAAAATGACTTCATTAACATTACATACCTTTCTTATCTTATAAGTCATTATAAGCACACCCATTTGCTTTATGAAGGATGACATCATAAATCTTATGTAAGATTATAATGCATGTTGTCACTTAAGATCAGCTAGAAGCAAAATTCCTGCACTTGTGCTTATGTTTTATAAAGATGTTATATTGTGGTCGTTAGGGCGTTATACATGCTTTATGATCAGGCTTGGTGTGAAGTAGGTTTAGTTTATTACATTTTTAATGACAAAATATACTGTCAAGATTATGTAGAATAGTAGCTTCTGTAAGTTTATGTCATTCATGAAAATGACAAATAATGTGTATAATGCAGTTAAAATATTCTTGTAAAGTCTGTATGGCATATGTGCTCCAAATTCATACTGTTGCAACCTGGTTTTAAGCAATATTAAATCTGTCCAGGTCAATATATTAATCACCATTTAGCCCGGATTGTATGCAATAAAAAAAACTTGTCAGATGTCAGCTTGTGTTAGATTTTCAGTTTATCGGTATACTACATGAGCACACTCACTAGTTCCTGGTCGTATGTCTGACATGTCAATCAAGGGGCCTGTGTTCTGGATGAGGGCAGGATGATGTACAGAAACGCCTGTACAGAAGCTCTGCGGGTTCACTGATTGGCTGAACTCTGTGTCTGTCACAGGGATGGTGGCTTTGTCTTCACCTGTGTGAGAGAATTTTCAGACTATAGTTTGTGATCCGATCACCAAGGCAACATGCCACAGAGATAAAGAAACAAGTACTGAAATCAACATTAATAACAATATTTTAACAGACTGATATTATATATATATATATATATATATATAGTGAGCACCATAATACATTTGACAGTGACACATTTTTTGTTATTTTGGTTCTGTACTCTAGCACTTTGAGTTTGAAAGGATATAATGACAATGAGGTTGAAGTGCAGACTGTCAGCTTTTAATTGGCGGGTATTTTCATCCATATCAGATGAACCGTTTAGAGATTTTTAACCTTTTGTACATAGTCCCCCCCATTTTCGGACATCAAAAAATATTGGACAGTTTAACATAATTTCGAATAAAGTAATAATTTTTAATATTTGGTTACATATCATTTGCATGCAATGACTTACTGGTGTCTGTGACCCAACATCATCAAAAGACTCTTGCTATCTTATTTTCTGTTACTCTTACAAGCGATACTATAACTTCTCTGCATTTTAATGGATCTCTATGTAAATTGGGGGGTGGGACTAGAGTTAGCTGTAAATTATGCTGGAACAGTATGGAATACATGGTTGGTAAAATGGCTGTAAGTCATCAAGGGTCTGAGGTATCAAACGAGCCTCAAAACATCACTCTGTTGCCAGATATGCAGTAGATATGGATGGATCACTTTAAGGGTTGTTTCTCCTGGCAAATTTTCCGATTTTTGAGGCTTGTTTGATACGTCAGACCCTTGATGGCTTAGAGCCATTTAGCCAACCATGTGTTCCATACTGTTCCAGTGTAGAGATCCATTCAAATGCAGAGAGGTTATAGTATTGCTCAGATGCACACACACACCCCCATCTACCCCCCCCCCCCCCCCCCACACACACACACACACACACACACACACACGCTTCTTCAGCTTCCCAAGCCACTGACCGAGCTGCTTGATGCCCTCCTTGTCCTCGATGAGCAGCTGGACACGGGGGATGTCGATATGGAGCCGGGGGCCCGCTGGGGGGCCCTTCACTGGGGTGTCGAAACTGCGATTGTTCTTACTGCTCCGGGACACAAGGCAGACATAGACAGAGTATTTCCACTGGCTTTACAGCTGCAGTCCCACCCTCTCGCTCTGTCTCTCTCTTTCTCTCACCCTCTCTCTCTCTCTCTCTCTCTCTCTCTCTCTCTCTTTCTTTCTCACAAACCCACACACACACACACACAGAAAAGGACCAAACAAAACCAGGCAACACAAGTTATATAACACACAATGTAATACACATTATTATATATTATGAGTAGGCTGGATAGTTAACAGAACTGGAAATCAAAAGAGAGAGAAAGAAATAGATTTGTTGTTGTCAGTCATTAGTGCTTTAACAAAATGTTCAGTACATGGGCTACATGCCAATAAAGCAATCTGAATTTAATTCACAGAGAGAGAGAAAGATAGAGAGAGAAGAGAGGAAAGAAAAGAAAGCAGGGGACCGTGACAGGAGTCGCGGGAGTGAGAGGCGGAGACAGAAAGAGAACAGTAAAGGTTTGTTGAAAATGTCAGCTGTGTACACCGAGATAGAGCTGTGAAACGAATGAGTGCACCATGTAAATCCGCATTGTGGCAGAAGCACAAAGTTCTCAGCAACCTCGTCTGCCAAACCACAGGCCTTACCTGATAAGCATCTCCGCCAAGCTCTTGGCATCTGTGGAGACATGTAAACAACGTTCAGGAATGAAGACAAAGGCTGGCTGTGTCCGAATCAACACCCTTCCATACTATTGAGTATGCTTGTTGAGCACACATGGTGTGATAGTTGTTAAGTAGGCAAAATGTTCTCCAAATGTAGTGTACTTAAAACCAGCCACTGTGTCCTGTCTCCTGTGTACTGTGTACTAGCAGCCATGTACTGTTTATTGTGCACTGTTTATTACGCGATGCAGTATGCTAATAAATATCCTCCATGCTATTTTCCAACCATACTGAGGAAGTGTCATACGACGTCCCACCCGTTACTTAACTACTTTTACGTCCTGTCTACTCAACAAGCATACTCAACAAGTATGGAAGGGTGCTGATTCGAACACAGCCAAAGGCCCGCATCATTTTTAACCTCCCCTACTTTTTTACCTACCCTCTCTTCACTTATCCCTCAAGAGCTCAAGAGCCGGCCACATGTCTCACAATCTCCTCTTTTTCCATTTCTCCTCATATGCCCTCCCGCTCACTCTCTCCTCTCTCTTTTACTCTCTTTCTCTCTCTCCACCTCTCCTCATGCTCCCCCTCCGTCGGGCCCTCTCCTCCCTCTCTCCTCCTCTTCCTCACCCCGTAGCCGTTTGAGCCTCTTCTCCTTGCGCTTCTTGCGGATGATGAAGAGGAGGGCCAGGCCAAGGGTGACGAGGATGACGGGGCAGGCGATGGTGAAGAGCTTCTTCACGTCGTCCCCCTCCCCCCGCGCGGACTTTATGGGAGGAATGGTGCCTGCAGGAGAGAACAGCAGATACTGTGACTATACAAAAAAAGACACATTTTATTCCCATATCCAAAGATTTCAAAAAGGAGCACTGTACTTAACTCTTGGGCCTTAGTAAAACCAGAACCACATTGGACTCAGAACACCAGGGTCACTGAGCCTTCGCTCTCTGTTGTCACCATAATCTCTCCTTCTGTGCCATTGACCCTGCCCATGCCCCACCCCTTCCTCATGGGCCCTCCCCCATTCTCGTAACCTCACCCCTCCTCTTGCCCCGCCCAATCCCCAGAGGACTCACTCCCATCGTAGTCCTGCGTGTTCAATACCCCGCCCCTCCCCATGACCCGCCCCCTCCCCGGAAAACTCACTCCCGTCGTAGTCCAGCGTGGCGAACTGGGAGCTCTGGTTGCCGCAGCCGGCGCTGTTGCAGGCCTTCATCTTCAGCTCGTACCAGGTGGCCTCCCGCAGCTCGGCCAGGAAGACGTCCGCCGAGGCATTGGTGCGCAGGTTCTGCCACGCCCAGGTGCCCTTGGGCCGGAACTCCAGCAGGACGGCAGTGATTGGGCAGCCGCCGCTGGCCCAGCCCTGCAGGTTGAGGCGGGCGTGGGTGGAGTTGATGTGGGTGAAGAGCGGCTGGTCCTTGTTAAACTGGGGCTCTGCAGGGGAGGGAGATAGGGGACAGTCAAACCCCTTTCACTCTACACTGGATAACACGATACTCCACTAAATACAATAAATAAAATGCTACATAGACCCCTGTTATGGGAATATTACATTACATTACACTAGCACAGCCCTAAGAATATAGTATTTGCTTATCAGGATTCAAATGTTAATCTGGCTGGCAGTTTGACAGACCATTCAGGATGTCTGTCAAAGTGACAAGTATCAACTCTTGTGCCACAAGACTATAAAGTGAGGGGACATTTCAGGGTTGGAAGTCATTTGTTCAGAAAAATGTATCAGTTAATGAGTATTAGTGTGACTATTGTACCTGTTTGTTTGAGCATTAGCTTGACTGTAATATCTGTGTTTATAATACCAGTATGTTTGAGCGTGTGATTATAGTACTAGTGTATGTGAGCATTATCTTGACTATTACGTGTGTGACAATATTACCAGTGTATTTTACCATTCGCTTGACAATAGTATTTGCGTGTTTATAGTACCAGTGTGTTTGAGTGTGTGACCATAGTACCAATGTGTTTGAGCATTAACTTGACTATATTATCTGTGTGACAATAATACCAGTGTATTTTAGCATTTGCTTGACTATAGTATCTGTGTATTTATAGTACCAATGTGTTTGAGTGTTTGACCATAGTACCAATGTGTTTAAGCATTAGCTTGACTATATTATCTGTGTGATGTACCAGTGTATTTTAGCATTTACTTGACTATAATTGACTATAGTATTTATAGTACCAGTGTTTTTGAGTGTGTGACTATAGGTGTCACTGTGCTGCCGAGGCTGTAGCTTCTGAGCTTCCGAGCTAGCACGTTTATGCTGTCAGTCCGTCTACAGCTTTGGCGTTTCTGAGTGGCCGTTTCCCTCACCGCGGCCGTGGGTCTTGGCCTCGATGATCTCGCTGATGCGCCCCGCCCCCACGCTGTTCTTGGCCGCCAGCTTGACCTTGTACCAGGTGCCGCAGCGCAGGTTGTCCAGCTTGAACGAGCGCTCGCTGGAGCTGATGAACACGTCCCTCCACTCCTCCGTGTTGTCCACCGAGTACTGGAGCACGAAGCCTGGGGAAGCCACACCCACGATTACAACCCCTCTCATTGGCCAGGGTGCTCCCACAGCCACGCCCCCCTCACAGGGCAGTACACTCCCACAGCCACACCCTCTCATTGGCCAGAGGGCTTCCATAGCCATGCGCCCTCACAGGGCAGTACATTTCCATAGCCACACCCCCTTGAAAACCAGTCTGATGGATGATTAAATGTCTCTGCCTGAATAATCTGTATGGTTAAATGCTCAGTGCCTCCAGCACATGGTAACTTGCATTCATTAAACCTGATTCATTAAAATGAATCCAGTTCTGCAGTTATAGGTTTGTATGGAGCAAAAACCAGGACGGTCCGAGCCATAGGCAGCGGGTGTGTAAGGCTGGGGAAGGCTTAGCCTTAGGCTATTAAATACAAATACACATATAAAAATAAATACAAATACAAATACAAACAGGAATACAAATACAAATAAAAATGCTAGCGATAGAAGATTCGATGTTAGCACACTCAATCCACTAGGCTACTGCCTACTGCAAAGCAGGTAACTAAGCTGGCCGGCTGCGTGTAGCCGATTGCTGCATGGTTAGACTACCTGTACTAACGTTAGTTGGTTAGTTAGCTAGCTAGCAAGTCTCATCCATCAATGCGTTGTCCTGTCAGCGAAGTGGCAATCAAGCTGAAGGATCATCACGGACTCACAGAGCTTTTCTGGACACACTGTCACACTCTCTGTTAATGTCAATTAAAAATGTTATAAATTATGTGCTGCCATGCCGATAGAAAAAAAACTAATCATGCATCGTCTTGCACTGGAGTTGCTTAAATAATTAGTCTATCAATATGACGTGCAAAATTTGAAAGTATCTAAATAACTCAAATTTTCTGGAGCGTTATTTTGTATGGGGTGTCAGGGTTTTTCCTACATTGTAAATTCTTTGGCGGCTGCCAAAATGTTTTCACGGACCACCAAAATGAGAATAATTGCGAAAACGGCAAATAAAATCACATCTAAATTTTTGAAGCCCTAAATTCTGAAAAGGTAAAAGCTTTAACAAGTTCCTGCAATGTTTTAACAGAAGGTAGTATTGATAGTAGATTGTTGTTTCACCATCTTTACTGAAGGGATAAACTTTCTACTTACTATTTTACTGCAGCAACACTATAGGCTACTATCTAACAGTATTTTACCTAAGCAACACGGCTACTATCTAACAGTATTTTACCGCAGCAACACTAGCGGCTACTATCTAACAGTATTTTACCTCAGCAACACTATAGGCTATCTAACAGTATTTTACCTCTGTGACATTCAACACTAGTTTACTTCAGTGACATTTTGTAACACTTACCTCATTACCTTGCGACATTATTTGGAACACTTATCTTGCACACTTATTTTTTATTTCTGTTTTATTTATTTCTGTGTTGTTTATTTTTATATTTGTGTGCTATTTAAATAAATGGTGTAATATTCAAATGTTCCAAAAGCTTCAAGGACCTTTGATTTATAAACCTTAACTCCTAAACACAACCCTGCTGGTACTTTACAACCAAAGCCTACATGGGCTCTTGTACTAAAAAAACTGTATTTACGGTGAAATTAATGCACAAATATTTTCCACCTATGATCCCAGCACTCCAGGGCCAGGATTGCCTACCGCTGATCTACAGTATACTGTAATGTAATGAGCTACTGGTGCACCATTTGGCTCTTATGTGATTATAATTCTCACTTCATGCAGAATATTCCTCTACTCTACATCCACCAATATTACATTACATGAAGTCTCATCACACAAATGAACTACTGCTTTTTTGTGGTTGGTTTGCATTATATTTGGTGAGAATACATGACAAAGCTCATTTATAAAATGTAATACTATTTTCAGAGCATAAATCCTGAAAACCGCATATGGTGCGTAAAAGCAACACAATCCTCCAAAAGCTTTTTCATCCTGATCTGTTACAATTGGCCGGTGAGTGTTCCGCTACTTTAAGACCGTAAATGACAAGCAGTCGTCTTGTGCATCTGCCACAGAACGATGGGTACCATTGTGCGGCGTAGCCCATGCTTCTATACTTCCTCACCACTAGAGGGCGATAATGCACTTCAGAGACGACCGCTCACCGTGAGCCAGCGAGAAGTCACGCACTTATCTCAATGTGGAAATTAAGATTTGTTCTCTGCTGCATATGCTACTTAGACACGTTTGCAAAGACGCTGACTGGACACATATGTAAATATCCACACAATATGGCGTACACTAGCTCGCTGTTATCAGCGGCTGCTGAACCCAGGATTCTAGAAATTGCTGAGAGATGGCAAAACTGTTTCCCGTTTCAAAATAGTTTCAAAGAGAGCTGATGGGTGGGTTGGACAGATTTTGTCTGGGTGGCATCGCGAACAATAATTTAGAGCAAGTTTAAAATGCTGAAAGGGTTTGAGCTGTTGTCTAGTTAACAGATTGAAGAGGTGAAAATTAGCTCGACTTCTGTTATTGTGAGATAATTACAAGCAGGGGCTGAACAAACATGAAAGAAACCACAGCAATGACAGGCAGATAGAGAGAGCGACTGATCCAGATGAACAAGAATTAGGAAAAAAAAACAGAAACAAAGAGAAACGGACAGACAGACAGACAGACATACACACACCTGGAAACAGGTGCAGAAAGAAACAAAGCGTTACACAGACAAATGAGTAGAAAGAGTAAGAGGCAGACAGACAAACAGACAAGTAGACACACGGATGGACAAACACACCGAGACATGGATAGAGAAACTGACACACAAGCTTTAGGACACAGGCAGACAGACATACGTCTGTAAAGACATGGCTAGACAGACAGGCTGACACACAGAAACATAGACAGGCTGACCAACACAGGTAGACAGACAGGCAGACGTAGCGAGACAGACAGACACACAAGCTATAGGGCACACAGAAAGACAGACATACAGGCAGGCAAGCACACGGGCAGCCAGGTGTAGAGCAGTGAAAAGGTGTAGAGCAGCGGACTCAGTACCTCTGATGGAGCTGCCCCCCGTTGTCCCCTGGGATCCAGGCCAGGGTGATGGAGGAGGTGGAGGTAGTGGAGACCGTGAGACGCGGCTGATCGGGGGGCACTGTGGGCAGGGGGAGAGGCGGGTTGGGGCAGAAACTCAGTCACCAAACTTATTCAGTATCTGCAAGAACTCTGTATACATCCCTTTTATAAGAATGACTGATAAAAAAGATCACTCACAGTAAACACAAGCCTTCATATAAGCACTTACAGCATGTATCCCTTATAAGAATAAATTGCTTACAAGAATGCAGGCTGGCACCATTAAAAAAATATTTATTATTATTATTTTTGTTGTTTTTCTAATTTATTTAATCTGTTGTTATAACAGGGTGATTCCTAAAGGAGTGTAGATCAGGGGTGTCCAATCGTATCCGAAAAAGGGCCGGTGTGGGTGCAACTCAAACAAAAACCTGCACCCACACTGGCCATTTTCCGATAAGATTGGACACCCCTGGTGTAGACTGTAGTATTGATATTTTAAATGTATTTTGTATTTTATGTGGACCCTCTAATATTGATGAAATGCTGTGTGAACGCAGGGCTGAGTGAGGTCCCACAATGCTTTGTGCCTTACCTTGCACCAGCAGGTTGACAATGATGGTGTCAAATCCTAGGGTGTTGGTGGCAGTGCAGGTGTAGTACCCAGAATCCTCTGCTTTCACAGAGCGCAGCACCAGCGTGCCATTGGCCAGGATGAGCCGGTGACCATCCAGTGTTACTGGGATAGCGGAGTCCTCACTATGATGTACACACACACACGCACGCACGCACGCACGCACGCACGCACACACGCACACACAGGCACGCAATCATGCACAGATACATGCACGCAGACACATACACAAACACACACACATACACAGATACATACACACAGACACGTACACAAACACAGACACGCACACACAAATACATTCACGCACAGACAAAGAGCACATAAGAGACTTGCTATTTAAAAATGACAACCGCCACCTACAATGAGAGCGAATGAAAAGAAAGAATCAGAGAGCACTAATGTACTACAGATAAAGAATGAAAGAGAGAGAGAGAGAGAGAGAGAGAGAGAGAGAGAGAGAGAGAGAGAGAGAGAGAGAGAGAGAGAGAGAGAGAGAGAGAGAAAGCACACAGAGAAGAGCTGGTGACAGAAGGGCTTTGAGTTTGTGGATATGCAGTCCCTCTGAATCCATTCACTTAGCCGCTCTTTAGCATGAGAATGATAGCCTCTCTTTTGACATCACAGCTTTATTACTCTGCTCCAACCGTAGGACGCGATTGGTCAGGTCCATGATTGAGAGGAGAGCGAGAGGGAGAGAAAGAGAGAGAGGACAAAGGAGCCAGGGAGGCTGAAAGAGGATATAATAATTTCTCGTGTGAACTATTGTTCATCATATAATCAATATATGATGATCATAATGTCAGTGTTAGGCGCAGGGGAGGGGGGAGCGCGGTGTAGTATAATGGTTAGGAAGCTGTGGGTCTGATTCCCAGGTGGGGGGCTGCCATTGTACCACACAGCAAAGGTAGTTAACCTGAATTGCTTCAGTGAAATAGCCAGCCGTATAAACGGATTGTAAGTGAAAGAATGTCAGCCGTTTAAACCTCCCTGGATAAGAGTCTAATGCCTAAAATGTAAACAGTTATGTGCGGCACGTCCCAGAATGCAATGTCTGTACTTGTATGAAAATGCGAGGGCGTGAGAGACAACAAAGGATTATGAAACAAAAAAAGGTCAAAGCCAGATATTAAAAAAGGGGAGGGGATATGTAAATGTTAAATGCAAATGTACAGAGGGGGGGGGGGGGGGGGGCGGGGCAGAGAGTCTGACCTGTCTTTGGTCCACTTGATGGTTGGCGTGGGCTCCCCCACGGAGCTGCAGGGCAGACGCACCTCTTTCATCCAGGGCGTGGTCACGGTGCCCCCGAAGGACAGGATTTTGGCAGGGGCTGGACAGAGAGGGACAGGAAGCACCGGCATGAGCACAAGCACTGTGACGCAAAAACATCCACCAGGAAAGCTCTAGACCAGTGGTTCTCAAAAGGTTGATGCTAGATTGGATAGCCTGGAGGGACCTGGGCGGGACCCTGGGAGGGATGCTCTGCTGTGATTGGTTGTTAATCTAGCATCAACCTTTTCCCAACCCCTAAACATAATCTCACAGGAGTTCACGTAACTCGGGCTCTTGCCCAAACTGTTAAGATAGTGTCCCAGGGTCTTGCAACCTTCTCAAAATCGGTCCTAGGGCCCCCCTGAGTATGCTGGTTTTCGTACCAACTACAGTTGAAATCCCAGAATTTTAACATGCTGTTAAATTTTCCTAATTACATTTTTTTTCATGTTTAGATGCATTATGTACACTCTTAAGCCACTTTATGTCAGAAATAGCTATGCATGCCATTTAGAGTAAACGCTCCATGTTCATATTGTGCTTATTCTGCTATAGTGAAGAAAAAAAAAAAAACGACTTAAAAAGAGTTCACAAAGTTTTTTAACGGATAAAATCAAAGACTGAGGTGAATCAATAGGCTCCTAATTTGGTTGTTGAATGCATGTGTTTAAGTTCTTTCATAACCAAAAGATAAGTCAATCTTAACAAGTATTTTAGTCTTTATTTATTATTATATTATATCATAGTTCTATAACTTTTTTGGTAAATAAGACAAAAAGATTGCCAGTGAAGTTTTACTCATTACCATTACAAGATTTGCCAATGGGGTAAAAAAATGTCAAATTGACAAGTAAAATTGACAAAAAGTAACTTAAAACAAGCTAATATTTTCTACTTGAGATTTAAAAAAATAAGATTTTAAGTCTAATTACAAGACTAAAACACTTGTTAAGACAGACTTTTTTTACAGTACCAGGAAGCTCTAGAGCAGGGGTGGTCAACCCTGGTCCCGGAGAGCCGCAGGGTCCGCTAGTTTTTGTTTTCACCTTAAATACAACAACCACTTTAGACCCAAGAAACCAGGTGAGCTGAGGTAACTAATCCACTGCTTTAATTGATCAATTAAGTGCAGAGTAACAACATAAACCAGCAGACCCTGTGGCTCTCCAGGACCAGGGCTGGCTGCGTCTGCTCTAAAATACAATGGCTGACGCTCACCACATGCTAGCCTATCCTGCAAGGCTGTTTTGTGAAGGGAAACTAACTCTGAATGCTTATTCTCACCCAGGCCAAGAACAGCTGTTTCAGTGAGAATACTGAGAATACTTCATAAGGACATAAGAATAGAACGACAAGAACGGGCAATTTAGCTACAAAATATAGTTCCCATCAAGTCTGGCCTTGAACACCTCTGCCACCCGCTAATTTCTTCACAAACATGACAGGCAAGACTACAAATACACTCCCGTATAAAAAAAAAAGAAAGAAGCAAAGTGCGCTGTGGAAAGAAAGAGAAGAGAGGCAGTTGTTTTTTTGGGCTGTTTTTGGCCGTTGGGGTCCCATACAACCACCCTTCCTCTTCCTCTCTCTGTCAGCCTGTTTGATGATTATAATCAATGGCCATCCGTCAGTTGTTTCCAATTACTGGCGCTCACACACAAACACAAATGCACACAGGCAAGCATAAACCTGCATGCACACACACATACCCCCAAACACATTAACCTCCCCCCCATATTTTTGTTCTCTCTCTCTCTCTCACACACACACACACACACACACACACACACACACACACACACACACACACACACACACACACACACACACACACACACACACACACACACACACACACACACACACACACACACACACACACACACACACTTGACATCTTAATGCCTCATGATAATACTGAGTGAAACAGCTTAGAGGCCACAGTCTTTTACAGCTTGTTATTAGCCCAAAAAGGAGAAAGAGAGAGAGAGAGGGAGGGAGGAACTGGGCCTCTATCTCTCTCTCTCGCTCTCATGCACTCTTTCTTTCTTTCTGTCATTGTAATCAACAAGCTATCGATTAACACCCCCCCCTCCAGATTGTGTGGAATATTGGCTCTGTCACCCTCTGTCACTAAGCCCCACCCCCCTCCCTCACAGGCAGTTCATTCGGTGTCCCCTGCTCATCACCACATAATTAACCAAACCACAGCGCTTCCTGCAAGAGAGCCAGCTGTCACTCAGCACCGCGCCGGCCCACAGAGAACACAGGAGGAGAAGAGGACGAGAGGTGCAGTAAATATGAGGAGAAATGCAGAGAGCGAGAGCGTGCGAGAGAGAGAGAGAGAGGCTATCGGCTTTAAAAGCCCTTCATGTAACCTTAAATAACATGGGGGGGGGGGGGGGGTGTGGAGGGAAATAAACAGAAGAGTGAAGTGTGAAAAAACTACAAATAACAGAGAAATGAACGAGAGAGTGAAAGAGAGAGAGAGAAAGAGTGAGGGAGCGTAACATTTCAAAAAAATACGTATTTTGATATTGCTGTTGTTATTGTTTATTTACATTCTAGGCACGTTATTGCTTTGGTAATACTGTACCTACTGTATATGGTGGTCATGTCAATGAAGAATATTGAATTTGAGAGAGAGAAAGATGGATAGAAGAGAGAGACGGGCAAAGAATGAGCTTGGTCTGAACCCTTGGTCCACTGCCTGCTTCTGTGGCGCCCTCTAGAGGACTGACTCAGACTCACCCTTCCCAGCAGGCTCCACGGTCACCTTCTCGCTGATGTTTCCCCGGCCGGCGGTGGTGACGGCGGCCGCCCAGATGAGGTACTGCTGGCCGCGGTTCAGGTGCGTGATCCGGTAGAACAGCAGCTCGGGATTGGCCTCGTACTCACTGGGCGCCTGAGGGGGAGTGGCATAGCGGCGTTAGTAATGACGTCACCGCGTGTTCATGTAAAGATCCTCCCCCGATCTGGTGGTCAGATAATCACCCCCCTCCTCTGTGGTAACAAACCTGGGTGTGAAGTTTGACACCTCCCTGTTCTTCACTAACCATATCAAAGCATCATACCAGCAGCTACATACCTCCATGCACTCGTAATGTACTCCGAATGGCTGGAGCTAAAAAGTGTGGGCTTGGTTAGTACTTGGATGGGAGATCTCCTGGAGATCTCCTGGGAAAACTAAGTTGCTGCTGGAAGTGGTGTTAGTGGGGCCAGTAGGGGGCGATCTTCACTCTGGTCAAATAAACTCCAGTGCAAAGATGGGGACACTGTGCTGTAGGAGACACAGTCTTTCGGATGAGACATTTAACCAAGGTCCTGACTCACTGTGGTCATTAAAGGTCCCATGACACTCATTGCAAAGAGTAAGGTTTTCCCTGGTGTCCTGGCTAAATTTCCAATCTGACTCCCTCAACCTGTCATCTAATCTTCCCCTGATTTAATTTGTCAAAAAAATGTTAATAATACCTTGCATTTATATAGTGCCTTTCTCAATACTCAAAGCGCTTACAGTGATGAGGGAGAAACTCGCCTCTACCACCAATGTTCTCTCCCCCCCTCTCCATCTTAGCTGATGTGTGATGAGCGTTCTGGTGCAAAATGGCTGCAGTGCATCACCCAGGTGGGCGCTACACATTGGTAGTGGTTGAGGTGAGTTTCCTCCTCAACACTGTAAGAGGCTTTGAGTGTGCTATATAAAGGTAAGGAGTTATTATCATCATACTTCCACCTGAAGAACATTTCCAGATTGAGGCCCATTTCGTCAGATAACAGAGTACCTCATTAGTTCCTTTATTTTTTTCCCTGACTTGATTACACCAATGCGCCCCTTGGTGGTTTAGCAGCTGACTCACTGAACCACCTGCAGCTAATTTTAAACAGTGCCGCCAGGGTCGCAATCAAAACCCGGAAACCAACACACGTGGTCCCCAATCTGACCGGTTTACACTGGCTACCTGCTCTTCAGAAATGGATTCTAAGATCCTACCTCCTGGTTTATAGGACTTAAATAGCACCAGCCCCATTTATCTGTCTGATATATTCTCCATATACGATCCCTCTGGAACGTCCTGCTTGGGCAATTCCAGACCGCTTAACGTTCCCAGAACAGGTGCCCAGGTCTCTTACAATGGGGTATAGCGCCTCCTGTTCCTTGGAGAGTCTTGGAACATTCATCTTTTCCTTGTACACACTTCCGGAATGATCTCTCAGATCACGTAAGGGCTTCTGACTCCAACTGGGCCTTGAAAACTCACTTTTACTGCTGACCTTTTTATAATCGCCCATATTTCATCTTTGTCCTGCTCTTAAACTGTAAATATTGTGTTTCTTAATTTTAGAAATTTGCTCGTCACTTCTAATTACTGCATTCTTGTTTTTCACACTGTAAAGCACTTTGAGACTGTTTTGCAATGAAAGGTACTCTATAAATAAAATGCATTACTATTATTATTATTATTATTATTATTATTAAAGGTTGGTTTGGCGAGGGCTTTCTTGTGGCTCAAAAGTCAATGGAACTATTCTAATCTAAACCCAGATCTACCTTTATTTAGTACCTTTATTTCCATTTCCACACAAATCACACTTTGGAGAGCTGTGCTTATTCCATCAGTACTTTTTAGTGCCTGGGAATGGCGGTTTTGTCGTCCCAAAGCAAAACAGACCTTTTGATTGGCAAGGGGAGGGATAGGTAAGGAAGGACGCAGGGCGGCAGAGAGAGAAACGGGGGGAGACCCCGAAATGGACGTCGGAGATGGGAGAGGCGAGAGGGGTAGAGGCGACGCCTGCGGACGGAACTGTCAGCAAATGGAAGATAACGCCGACAATTAAGCGCAGCTAAAGGAGCAATATCTGCCGCAGCGATCACCAGATAGGCGCGCTCCCATGGGCGTCTATAGCAGCCGAGTGACGAAGCAGCCGCGACGCTCGTATGACCCGCGGTTTGATGCGAGCTCCCTCTGTAATTGCAGTCTCTTTGACCCGAGCGTGTGCCGGGCGTCCAGACGCATTCTCGTCACCGGGAGCCTGCTCTCTCCCCCCCGGTCACTCTTACGCCTCTACATCTCGATTAGAGGAGAGCCGGGGGGTTCTCTTGCTCCCGTCCCTCACGCCAACCTCACCCCACCCCCCGCGCCTGGGACAGGGCCGCCTCTCCTGGCGCCTCTCTGACTCCACACTGCCCCCCAGCCACCACAGCTGTCACTGCAGCTTTTCGTCTCTTCTGCTCCCACGGTACACACACACACACACACACACACACACTCACTCACGCACTCACGCACTCACGCACACACACGCGCAAATGCACACACACGCTCCAGTCTCATTCTTCTATCTCTCCACTGTCCATTCATCCATTCAGAACTATTCACCCTCACTCCCTCCATCTCCTCTTTCCCACATTAATCCCCCTCTTTCAGAACCATTCACCCTCACTCCCTCCATCTCCTCTTTCCCACATTAATCCCCCTCTTTCAGAACCATTCACCCACACTCCCTCCATCTCCTCTTTCCCACATTAATCCCTCTCTTTCAGAACCATTCACCCTCACTCCCTCCATCTCCTCTTTCCCACATTAATCCCCCTCTTTCAGAACCATTCACCCACACTCCCTCCATCTCCTCTTTCCCACATGAATCCCCCTCTTTCAGAACCATTCACCCTCACTCCCTCCATCTCCTCTTTCCCACATGAATCCCCCTCTTTCAGAACCATTCACCCTCACTCCCTCCATCTCCTCTTTCCCACATTAATCCCCCTCTTTCAGAACCATTCACCCACACTCCCTCCATCTCCTCTTTCCCACATTAATCCCCCTCTTTCAGAACCATTCACCCTCACTCCCTCCATCTCCTCTTTCCCACATTAATCCCCCTCTTTCAGAACCATTCACCCTCACTCCCTCCATCTCCTCTTTCCCACATTAATCCCCCTCTTTCAGAACCATTCACCCACACTCCCTCCATCTCCTCTTTCCCACATTAATCCCCTTCTTTCAGAACCATTCACCCTCACTCCCTCCATCTCCTCTTTCCCACATTAATCCCCCTCTTTCAGAACCATTCACCCACACTCCCTCCATCTCCTCTTTCCCACATTAATCCCCCTCTTTCAGAACCATTCACCCACACTCCCTCCATCTCCTCTTTCCCACATTAATCCCCCTCTTTCAGAACCATTCACCCTCACTCCCTCCATCTCCTCTTTCCCACATTAATCCCCCTCTTTCAGAACCATTCACCCACACTCCCTCCATCTCCTCTTTCCCACATTAATCCCCCTCTTTCAGAACCATTCACCCACACTCCCTCCATCTCCTCTTTCCCACATGAATCCCCCTCTTTCAGAACCATTCACCCTCACTCCCTCCATCTCCTCTTTCCCACATTAATCCCCCTCTTTCAGAACCATTCACCCACACTCCCTCCATCTCCTCTTTCCCACATGAATCCCCCTCTTTCAGAACCATTCACCCTCACTCCCTCCATCTCCTCTTTCCCACATGAATCCCCCTCTTTCAGAACCATTCACCCTCACTCCCTCCATCTCCTCTTTCCCACATTAATCCCCCTCTTTCAGAACCATTCACCCACACTCCCTCCATCTCCTCTTTCCCACATTAATCCCCCTCTTTCAGAACCATTCACCCACACTCCCTCCATCTCCTCTTTCCCACATTAATCCCCCTCTTTCAGAACCATTCACCCACACTCCCTCCATCTCCTCTTTCCCACATTAATCCCCCTCTTTCAGAACCATTCACCCACACTCCCTCCATCTCCTCTTTCCCACATTAATCCCCCTCTTTCAGAACCATTCACCCACACTCCCTCCATCTCCTTTCCCACATGAATCCCCCTCTTTCAGAACCATTCACCCTCACTCCCTCCATCTCCTCTTTCCCACATTAATCCCCCTCTTTCAGAACCATTCACCCACACTCCCTCCATCTCCTCTTTCCCACATGAATCCCCCTCTTTCAGAACCATTCACCCTCACTCCCTCCATCTCCTCTTTCCCACATGAATCCCCCTCTTTCAGAACCATTCACCCACACTCCCTCCATCTCCTCTTTCCCACATTAATCCCCCTCTTTCAGAACCATTCACCCACACTCCCTCCATCTCCTCTTTCCCACATTAATCCCCCTCTTTCAGAACCATTCACCCTCACTCCCTCCATCTCCTCTTTCCCACATTAATCCCCCTCTTTCAGAACCATTCACCCACACTCCCTCCATCTCCTCTTTCCCACATTAATCCCCCTCTTTCAGAACCATTCACCCACACTCCCTCCATCTCCTCTTTCCCACATTAATCCCCCTCTTTCAGAACCATTCACCCACACTCCCTCCATCTCCTCTTTCCCACATTAATCCCCCTCTTTCAGAACCATTCACCCACACTCCCTCCATCTCCTCTTTCCCACATTAATCCCCCTCTTTCAGAACCATTCACCCACACTAAATATCATGTTCATTCATCCCTCTTCCCTTCATCCCTCTTCCTCTTCCCTCTCTCCTTCATCCCTCTTCCTCTTCCCTCTCTCCTTCATCCCCTCTTCACTTCCTTCCATCATACTCCCAATTCCTTCCTTCCAATTTTCCTGGCCTTCCCTAGCCCTTCCTTCCTTCCTTCCTTTTCCCTGGCAGCTCTCTCTCCCTCCCTCCCTCTCTCTCTCCGCGTGCGGGTGGGGTTGGGGCGGGGAGGGAGTGTGTGTGGCAGTGTAACGGATATTAAAATATTCCTCCGGCGTGGAGATAGTGGTGATCCGGGGAGCGATAGCGGGAGATAATGAAAAGAGGAACAAAAGCACTCCCCGCTCAGTGTCTGACCCCCCCCCTCCTCCTCCTCCTTCTCCTCTCCTCTCCCTCCCTCCCTCCCTCCCTCCGTTCTCTCTCATTTACATGGTAATCATCCCCTGCTCTGCTTCCAGGCTGAGAGGGAGAGCCACTGATTTGTGAATGAGGGAGAGAGCAGAGTACCAGTGTGTTTGTGTGTCTATGAGTGTGTTTGGAGTACAGGATGTTATTGTGTGTGTGTGTGTGTGTGTGTGTGTGTGTGCGTGTGCTACACAGTAGGCTTTGTGTGTGTGGTCTTGGAGATGTACCGTTTGCAGTGTGTGTGCGTGTGTGTGTGCGTGTGTGTGTGCATATTTGTGTGTGTGAAAATGAGCTCCTGGTGCAGTGCTGAGTGTGTGTGTGTGTGTGTGTGTTTGTGTGTGAAAATGAGCTCCTGGTGCAGTGCTGTGTGTGTGTGTGTGTGAGCCTCCTCTCTCTCTCCCCACCTCGTTTGCATATCTGCGTCTCATCACGTTGCCAGGACAACCTCATCTGTTCATCAGGGAGGGCAGGAAATGAGCTGACAGCACACTCACAGATACGTACACACACACACACACACGGCACTGCACCAGGAGCTCATTTTCACACACACACATACACACACACACACACACGCATGCACGCACGCACGCACGCACGCAGCACTGCACCAGAAGCTAATTTTCTCACGCGCGCACGCACGCACGCACGCACGCACGCACGCACGCACACACACAGCACTGCACCAGGAGATAATTTTCACACACACACAAACACATACACGCACACACGCACACACACACACACACACACACACACACACGCACGCACATTTTAATAATTTTATTTATGTCCACATACAAAAAGTAACATCAAAGGACATAAACAATGCAGACACAGTGCTATGGACACTTGTAGGCTCTTTTTAAAGGTATAGGTAACAACGCCGCCTTCAGATATGGCGGCTACCTATAATTGCTGACATGGAGCAATATCTTGCCAACTGCTTTGACCGCAATTTTTGCATTCCAGCTAATTGCAGACCCCTCACCACTAGTCTATGAATATTACCAAGGCTGCCAAATATAAAAACTAGAAACCTACATTTATAGCCGAGTTGTTCCAGAGTTGACACCAGAGGCTGATACTTCATTACCTTCATGAGGAAGGCTTCTTCTAGACTGGAGTCAAAAGTACAGCCTACCTCCAAGACAAACATAGTGCTACTTTCCTCATCAACAATAACAACATCTGGAGAATTAGTTTCACATTGTGAAATACACTGTCTGGCCAAAAAAAAAGTCGCAGTTGCACCAGTCATGCATAGTGCCCACTGTACAAGCCTCTGGAGGCAGTGTTATGATCTGGGGTTGCTTCAATTGGTCAGGTCTAGGCTCAGCAACGTTATGCAGCAATAAAATGAAGTCTGAGTACCTGAATGTACTGAATGACCAGGTTATCCCATCAATGGACATATTCCAGGACGACAATGCCAAGATTCATCGGGCTCAAATTGTGAAAGAGTGGTTCAGGGAGCATGAGGAATCATTTTCACACATGAATTGGCCACCAGAGTCCTGACCTTAACCCCATTGAAAGTCTTTGGGATGTGCTGGAGAAGACTTCACGGAGTGGTTCGACTCTCCCGTCGTCAATACAAGATCTCGGCCAAAAATTCATGCAATTCTGGACGGAAATAAATGTTGTGACGTTGCATAAGGTTGTCGAAACAATGCCACGACGAATGCGCGCCATAATCAAAGCTAAAGGCGGTCCAACAAAATATTACAGTGTGCAACTTTTTTTTTGGCCGGGCAGTGTATATCAGTATCATTATTGCAAAGGTTGAACATGGTAGGAGTTACATGAGAATGCTTGTACATTGTTACAGGAGATGAATATAATGGTAGTAGGTCTTTCACTAACAGCTCCACAATTCTATCATGCCTTGCTACATACAATCCTTTGTATGCATAGCAGCCCACCGCATTACTATGTTGTGCATCCACTACATTAACGTCGGTAGTTACAACGGGTGTGTACTGTGCGCTTATATCTTTAAAAGACGATAGATATTACAGTGCTACGCTCAGGTGTTTCTGCTGCCAGCCGCTTGGCGCCATCACACACACACACACGCACGCACGCACGCACGCACGCACGCACGCACGCACGCACACGCACACACACACTCAGCACTGCACCAGGAGCTCAATTCTCAATTGTTGGCACACTGGAACAGGTCTTACGAACCCAAAGAGCATAACGTCAATGTGCAAAAAAAAAAAACTGACAAAACACACAATTGTCATGCAACTGTCCTCATTAGGCACAATCTTCATTGAAGAAATCTCGTGGGTTCACATAGAAGACACTTCAAGCCATTCGAACTTCAGTTGTCACGTGGACACACTCACCCTCACAGGGCAACCACCAGTTGATTTAATTATTCAACCAGCAATCAGACCCTTAGTGCAAATAAAATCCTAAAAAAGTTGGGAGTTGGGAAAAAGCAAGTGTACCACATTCCCTTCAAGAGGAACTGGGAAAGAGCGAAAGAGCTGTGCTGCCCATATGTGAAGGTACAGTAAGCACTCTACCGTGAGGTAAAATATTATTTGAGCGCCGTATACTGTAATTCCCACCGATGTACGGCAGCGACCGTGAGCACCTGCTACATTTAAAGGCTTATTGGAGTAGTGGCTTGTGCGGTTGGTTGCGGAATAGGACTTTTAAAGGCTTATTGGAGTAGTGGCTTGTGCGGTTGGTTGCGGAATAGGACTTTTAAAGGCTTATTGGAGTAGTGGCTTGTGCGGTTGGTTGCGGAATAGGACTTTGAGGGTTCGCTCTCTGTCGAAGACCCTTTGCAGTCGTTTCAAAACGCCGTTGTTCTTCACTATATTAACTGGCGGAGAATTATTTCCAATACTGTTAGGTCAAATCAAACCGAATCAAATTTCAATGCACATCGCACATTTTATGAAGAACTTGTCACAGTGCGTTTCGCAGTATACCCCGGTCTAAATGCCAACAAAGCAAGCCAAACAAGGTGACAGTGGCAAGGAAAAACACCCTGGATTGCATAGAGCCCTGTTACTCAAATCTTGGTTCTCGAGGGCCGAGAGTTGCTGGTTTTTCACCCTCCCTTTACCTGGGAGTCAGGTGTGAAGACAGTCTGGCCAATCAGCAGCACTAATTGTTCAATTAATTACCTGGGAGAAAAGAAAATCAGGGCCGGATTTGGATTCAGGGGCCAGATTTAAGTGTCCATGGCACAGAGGAAGAAACCTTGGGAGGAACCAGATGTAACCAGATGTAACCTCTCTTTCTTCCTCATACCGAGAATGTTTGAGCTACGTAGACATGAGCCCCATTCATCACAAGCGCATTTGTATTGATGAGTCGGGGTGCTATCTGTCGAACCAGAGGCGATAAGGATGGAACATCGTTGGCCACCGTGCCGTTGCAGCCTTGTGCCGTCATGGGGGAAATATCACTCTCTCTGCAGCCTTCAGCAACCAGGGAGTCCTCATTCACCAAGTACATGGTAAGTCCATTCAATACCGCACATCTCCTCGCTTTCATTTGAACCTTTACGCAACCATCTGCCCTACCCCCACCCCCGATTAGGGAGAGTACGACAGGTGTGCACCCCATGCACTTTGTCGTTTGGACACAATGCAAGTTTCCACCTCCATATTCACCTTTACCTAAGCACGACAGAGGAGTTTTGTTTTTCTAGGCACAGCGATGGAAGGTGTACGACCACAACCCCCACCACGACCGTGTGCCCCTATTTCAAGCAATGGAGAGGGGGCATGTAGGGACTTACTGGCAGAGTCATGCCATGGATGGATGCATGATACCAGAAGGAATCCTCCCCCCTCCCCCTCCCCCTCCCCCCGCCCCGATTGGCCAGGGAGAACATTACTTGTGATCTTGTGATGTAGAAAGTCGGTGAACTGTGAAAGTCTCTGGCTTGATCAAGACACATGACCCTGAATGATGTCTCATTTTATTTTTTGTTTGTTTTTTTTGTTCTTTTCCCCAGTACTGTATATTTTTTTCCTGAGTTTTTATTTCACCTGTTTACGTATGGTTTAACTGATATTTGTGTGTATGATTTGGAAGCAAAATGTCATTTTGAGGGGAGAGTACATCTTTTTGACAGAGATTTTACAGAGGTTTTACAGAAACAATTGACTGTTTGCCCAGACCAACCCCCCGCCCCCAAGTTTTTCTCCTGCTCTCTCCCAAAGTTATCACCATACACCCCCTCATGCCACATGCAACCTACCCCCCCCCCCCCATACTTGGTACTTACCGGTTGTCCGGACCCAGGGCTAGAGCAGTAGATGGTGTACTTGCGGATGATACCATTTGGCTTGTTGGGGGGTAGCCAGGACACCACCACACTGCTGGCAGACGAGGGGACGGCCTTGATACCTGCTGGAGGACCTGGGTCTGAAAGGTAGGGAATCAAGGAGTCGGTTACATCATCGCTGGATTTCAGCCCCCCCCCCCAAAAAAAATAAAAACCCCAGGTCTCACTGTCCTTCTCCAGGTCTGTGTTATTGTCAGTCTGTGTCACCCAGAGCGGTAAATCTCACTTAAGCCCCACCAGGATTTTCTGTCTTTGCCCCTCAGTATTAGCACCTGATCCCCACCTGCGTTCTCGCATGTGAGCGCGGTCCAGCAGAGAGGTAGCGTGGGTGAGTTAAGCGAATGAACGTCTCTGAGTGCATTTGTATGTAGCGCACTGTATGGGTGAGTGACTTTCGGTGTCTGTGTATGAAAGGGAGCTGATTGAGGCTTTTCTTGTAAGAACACGAGAATGCGGAGAACAGTCCATTCAGCCCAAAACGCACTCATCGTTTTGCCGACTGTGTGGAGTGTCTGTAGCAATCTGTCATGCCTGGACCTGAACAACCCAAGGGACTCTGCTAATATGGACGTATGTGTGATCGTGTGTGTGTGTGTGTGTGTGTGTGTGTGTGTGTGTGTGTGTGTGTGTGTCTGTGTTTGTGTGTGTGAGAGAGAGAGAGAGAGAGAGAGAGAGAGAGAGAGAGAGAGACAGACAGACAGAGAGCATGTGTCCTTGTGTCTCTGAGGATAAATAAATGAGTGAGATGCGTGTAAACAAATGTGTGCTTGCCAAATATGCTTTTGTATGTGAATGTGTACATATACAGTTGCACTCAAAATTATTCAACCCCCTTCACTTTTTGCACTTTATTGTGTTGTAGATTTCATTTTAAATGGATCACTTTAAGGGTTTCTTCTCCTGACTCATTTTCCTATAGAACTCTATGGGGACAAAAGTCAGGAGAAGAAACCCTTAAAGTGATCCATGCATATCTACTCCATATCTGGCCATAGAGTGATGAGACCCTTAGAGTGAGGTCTCCTTAGACTCTTGATGACTTACAGCCATTTCGCCAGTCATGTGTTCCATACTGTACCAGCATAATTTACAGCTGAATCTAGTCTCACCCCCCAATTCCAATAGAGATCCATTCAAATCAGAGAGGTTATAGTATCGCTTGTAACAGTACCTGAAAATAAGATATCGAGAGTCTTTTGATGTTGATGGGTCACAGACTTCAGGAAGCAACAGCATGCAAAGGATATGTGACCAAATATGAAATATGACACTTTAAAAATACATTAAAGCTGAATGAATTTTTTCATTTTGAATACTTATGCACATGAGATTTCAGTTTTAGATTTTTAATACATTTGCAAAAAATTTCTAAAATCATGTTTTCACTTTGTCATTATTGGTTATTGAGTGTAGATTGATGGGCAAAAATGTAATCCATTTAAAACTCAATCTACAACACAATAAAGTGTGCAAAGAGTGAAGGGGGTTAAATAATTTTGAGTGCAACTGTATGTGGATTAGTGACGAATCGTGTGTGTTTATACACGTGTGTGTTATAACGAGGAATTATGTGCGTGTCTTAATTAATAAGGAATTGTGTGTGTATTATAATTAACAGTGTGTGCGTGATAATTAAGTGTATGTTGAATGAGAAACTGTGTGTGTGTGTTGATTAGTAAGGAATTGTGTGTGTATGTGTGTGAGATAATTAAGTGTGTGTGTGTGTGTGTATGTTGGTTAATGAGAAACTGTGTGTGTGTGTGTGATAATTAAGTGTGTGTGCGTGTGTGTGAGAATTAAGTGTGTGTGTGTGTATGTTGGTTAATGAGAAACTGTGTGTGTGTGTGTGTGTGATAATTAAGTGTGCATGCGTGTGTGTGATAATTAAGTGTGTGTGTGAGTGTATGTTGCTTAATAAGAAAGTGTGTGTGTGTTTTTTGTATGTATGTGTGAATGTGTGTGTATTCATTTATGCACGTTCATTGCATGTATACGAGTGTGTAAGTATATGTGTGAGCACGAGCGTGTTTGTGCGTGTTTGTATGTGTGGGAGCGCGAGCGTGTTTGTATGTGTGTGAGCGTGAGCGTGTTTGTGCATGTTTGTATGTGTGTGAGCGCAAGCGTGTTTGTGTGTGTGTGTGTGTGTTATGTGTCTGTATGTCTGTGTATGTGTGTGAGCGCAAGTGTGTTTGTATTTGTGTGTATGTGTGTGAGTGCAAGTGTGTTTGTATTTGTGTGAGCGCGAGCATGTGTGTATGTGTGTGTGTTATGTGTTTGTATGCGTGTGTATGTGTGTGAGCACAAGTGTGAGCGGGAGTGTGTTTGCATGCGCGTGAGCGCAAGTGTGTGTTGGCGACTTAAAGAAGCGTTAAAGTGAGCAGGGCTGTTCGCGGCTTTGAGGGCCTTAGCCTTTAATTTAAGAAGCTCTACAGAGTAAGTACCATGGAAACGGGGAGGGGACGGTGTCAGTGACATATGTTCATTCAGAGGCAGCGGGTCAGTGCTTCGCTCTCAGTGTATTTACCCTCTTTAAACTGACCCCCTCTCTCTAGATTAACCCTGAATGTACTGTCCATTTCACAGTGACCAGGTCAATAGCTTCACAGAATTACATCTCCTTCACTCAACCATCCCGGCCAAATATCCCTCCATCCACAAGCCTCCATCCACTACTCCCAAACATGAGGTATCAGTGTGGCACGGCCATTAAAGGCCCTCTACACGTAATCAAGACTACGGGTTCAAATTCCAGGTTGGGTGGACAGTTGCACCCTTGAGCAAACACAACACAAAATGGCTATGTTTACATATATGGCTATATGACTAAGAACAGACTCCACCTATTCCTATGTATATGAATGATAACAATAATACAAGCACAGTGCCAGTTAATGCACACTATTGGATTTGTGTAACTTAGGGGTTGATTTAAAGGTTTGCATGTATAAAATCAAGTGTAAAACTGTTACCACCCACAAAAAATCGTCTGAGGTGATCAACTAACAGGGTACAAGGAGGACTCTGTGTGTGTGAAAATGGAAAGATACACAGATTTTTCGTTTTTCCAGGCTAGCCTGAATGAATATGCAAAATTGGGCATCCCTACATTATTTCACAAAATAGTGGGAGGGAGGTCATGCAAAGACCCCTTAGTGTGCACTAGGATTTGAGTGCACAAGTGTACACTAGCTCTCAATTTAAATTGTTATGATGTGGTACAAAAAAACAGTAGACTAATGGCTTGATTGGTAACAACAACCACAGCTAGTGATATCATTAGTGTTAAACAAAGCAACAGGTATTGGGCGAGACGTACAGGTTGAGTGTAAATGGGGGTACACTCAATTGGCCCCCCTCATTTATAGATGACCCCCAAGCGCAGTCTGTAAGAAACTGTATTTGGCCGTGACATATTAAACCAGAATATAACATCCCAGCTGAATTGGGGGTGTGGGGACAACCGCCCAGCTGACACCCACCCACCCCCAGCTCTGCCCCCAGCCTCCTGTCTCAAGTAGAGGGGGTCAAACAGGCACCCCCCCCACCCCCACGGCTAATCTTGGCCAGCAGACCAAATGTTTTCTTCATCATCATCATCATCATCATCATTATAACCGAGATAACGCTGCAATCTGGACACTGGGAGGGAGGGATGGAGGGAGGGAGAGAATGGAGGATAAGCCGGGGTTTAGAGAGAAATACACCATCATCATTATTGTGTTTTAATCTCAGCACTGGGGTAATCTCTATGCCCCGCACCTGCTCCCAGACAGGGGGCAGAGCAGTGGTGTAATTTCAGCAAACAGTAGGGTATGGCAAGTAAGCTGGGAGGGTGGAATGCTCAAGCGATTTTTAAAAAAACGCCTTTTAAATAGTGGATTTTGGTGACTTCTAAAGAAAGATTATTCTAAAAATGATCTACCATTAGTTGTAAACTAATTGCGATTAGCATTTAGCTATCTAATGTGGTAAAACATAGCTACTAAACAATGTATGATTAGCTAGGTTGACAAACATTCTTGAAATGAGCAAAAAACAAGTTAATTTCAGAGACATTAGTCTCTGCTCTGTGCACTTGCTAGCTGGATAGCATATGTAGTCATAGCTCATTTTTCCTATTCCCTTCTTGCAGCAATAAAAAACAATTCCCACATTAGACTAATGTTAATTAATTATACTTAATTTTTTAAAAGATTTTCAGGACTCGCCTGTTAAGTTTTGCAGTCTGCTAGCTAGCTAGCTGCTGGTCAACTAACAGTTAGCTAGCGTTAGCAGGATAGGTTAACGTGCCAGCGAAAGTGATTAGCAGGAATCAAACGCAAATTCTGAGCGAATGAGCAAAATAATGCAATAGTAGTAGCATAATGGGTAAGCCTTAAGCTATTGCTAGTGTTTTGCCTGACTTTTACTGGGACGGGGAATCAGGAAGGTGCGCAGGACAGCAGAGAAGCGGTGTGCCCGAATCGCCTTTGAAACCGAAGGCTAGGGTGACGCCACTGGGGCAGAGGGTATCTGATCCATATTTACCTGCCCGCACGGGACAGCACTATCGCCGGGTCCGGCGGACTGCGTCGGACGAGCCCGTGTGTGGGTGAGCTCTGCGTATTGAACCGCACCGCAGTCTATCGACAGTGCGTGCATCGCAACGCACAGTAATCTGCAATTTTGCAATATGGAGAACTGCCTTGCATTCCGTATGAGACGGGGAAAGCGTTGTGACTCTACCGCACGCCACAGGTCGTGGGTCGTGATATTGCTGTCGTCGAACCATTGCGATTGGTGACCATGTTCACATTTCCTTGCCTGGACTTTAGAGAACATCCAAGTGTGGGAAAGGGGACCAGAAGTCTATCAATCTGTAGTACTCCAAGCTCCCTAATACCGCAATTAAATGAATTAATATTTGCAATTAGTTCACAGCAATATATAAAAAATGCCCCACATTTATGCATATATTCTTATATTCTAATTAAATAAATTGGTTGAAATGTGTAGTTAGTTCATAACACTATTAAGTGTATATGTGTATGTGTATTATGTGTATCTCCAATTTGCCAGGGTCACATGTGCATGTTCAATCTGGGTATGCTGTGGTTAGACTGATACGTACTTGTGATGTCACAGTACTGATTAGTCTGAGACGTTCTTTGCGATGTCACAGAACTGGTTAGGTTGAGACGTGCATTGTGATGTCACAGTACTCAAGTGCACTTCCTATCACTGACTAAGAAGGAGTCCTCCATTGTACCCTGGACTGCCTGATTGCACAAGTTCATACGAACGCACGCACGCACACACTCAGCACTGCACCAGGAGCTCATTTTCACACACAGACACACACACCACACACACACTCTCGTGAGAAACGTCAGGCAAGCCCAGAAGCATGGAGACCCTGGGGTTGGACGGGGTAGTTTTGTAGGGGGGGAGGTGTGTCTGAACAATTCAACTCCAATCCACTGCTCCATATGTTGCCAAGAGGCCCAGGGGGAGAGAGAAAGAGAGAGAGAGAGAGACAGAGAGAAAGAAATAGAGAAAGAGAGATTCTTGAGAGTTGAGAGAGTGCCTGTTGCCTCTGGACACACTGACATCTAACATCACTGACACAGTAACATTCAGCCTGTCTGACCACAAAGGGGGGGGGGGGGGGGGGGGTGGGCGGGGGGGTGCAGAGAGAGGGAGAGGGGTAAGGGAATGAGAGATAGAGGAGGAGGAGGAGATGGAAATGACCTGGGTATACAATACTCATTTGTTTTGACCTCCCTTCATCTCTCCCTCTGCCCTTCCTCCCTCCATTCCTTGTTCTTCATCTTCATCCCCCCCTCTCTCCCTTCATCTCCAGAACCCCAGCTGGTCCACCACCCCCCCCCCCAACACACACCCCCCACCCCTGAGGGGGGATGAGAGGCACAGATACAGCAGTAATCCTGACCTGAATGGTGTAAGCACAAAATTAATCCCCTCTAATCCACCAGGAATGAATCCCTCTCCTTGTGTGAGGCTGTAAGCTGGGCAAGACGCCCCCCCCCCCCCCCCACCCCCAGCCAAGCCTTTGGCCAAAGCTTCTTAATTGTCATTAACACTGGTAATGGTGCCTCAGCCCTCCAAATAAGCTTTAATCAGGAGTCTGACCGATAACCCCCCACTCGCCCCCGTCTCTCCGTCTACCCCCCCCCCCCCAACCCTCCACACACACACACCCGATTCCCCCTCCTCACTCCCAGCAAGAGGCTTTTGTACAAAGGACCTGCTCCTCTGAACACAGAGCGCTGCCAGCCTAAGCTTCTGCCCCGTGTGTGTGCGTGTATGTGGGGGTGTTTGAGTGTGTGTGCATGCATGTGTTATGATCATACATGTGTTTACATTGTGCATCCTGTACACCAATCCACACATACAGCACACTTTTGTGTACTTTATTCCTGTGTGATATTGCATGTTGATTTATTCATAAGACAGACTACGATGTAGGCCACACACTGCTTCACTTGATTAATGGTCCAACGTTTTATGTGTGTGTACATGTATGTGTATATGTAGAATGCATCTATATATATATATATACAGTCAAGCCAGAAAGTCTGCACACCGCCTTTCACCTTCTCCACGTTTTATTACGTTACAGACATATTCTACAATAGATTGAGTTAATTTTTTGTCTCAAAATTCTACACAAAATAGCCCATAATGACAAAGTGAAAACAGGTTTTTAGATATTTGTGCTAATTTATTAAAAATCTAAATGTAAAAATATCATATGTACACAAGTGTGCACACCCTTTGATATGACACCCAAAAGTGAGCTGAGGTGCATTTTGTTTCCACTGATACTGCTTGAGATGTTTCTACAACTTAATTGGAGTCCACCTGTGATAAATTCAATTGATTGGACATGAATGGGGACTGCCAACACCTGCCTATATAAGGTCCCACAGTTGACAGTGCATGTCAGAGCAAACTCCAAGCCATGGGGTCAAAGGAATTATCTGCAGACCTCAGAAACAGGATTTTGTCAAGGCATAGATCTGGAGAAGGGTACGGAAAAATCTCTGCAGCTTTACAGGTTCCAAAGAGCACAGTGGCCACCATCATTCGTAAATGGAAGAAGTTTGGAACCACCAAGAATCTTCCTAGACCTGGCTGCCCGGCCAAACTGAGCAATCGGGGAAGATGAGCCTTGGCCAGGGAGGTGAGCAGGAACCCGAGGGTCACTCTGACAGAGCTCCAGCGTATCCTTGTGGAGATGGGAGAACCTTTCAGAAGATCAACCATCCAGGCAGCACTCCACCAATCAGGCCTTTATGGTAGAGTGGCCAGACGGAAGCCCCTCCTTAGTAAAAGGCACATCACAGCCCGCTTGGAGTTTGCCAAAAGGCACCTAGAGGACTCTCAAACCATGAGAATCAAGATTCTCTGGTCTGATGAAACCAAAATTGAACTTTTTGGCCTGAATAACAAGCGTCACGTCTGGAGGAAACCAGGCACCGCTCATCACCTGGCTAATACCATCCCTACAGTGAAGCATGGCGGTGGCAGCATCATGATGTGGGGATGTTTTTCAGCAGTGGGAACGGGGTGACTAGTCCTGATAGAGGGAAAGATGAATGCAGCTAAGTACACCGAGATCCTTGAAGAAAACCTGCTCCAGAGCGCTCTGGACCTCAGACTGGGGCGAAGGTTTACCTTCCAACATGACAACGACCCGAAGCACACAGCCAAGAGAACAAAGGAGTGGCTTCGGAGAAAGTCTGTGCATGTCCTTGAGTGGCCCAGCCAGAGCCCAGACCTGAATCCAATTGAACATCTGTGGAAAGAGCTGAAAATGGCTGTGTACCGACGCTCCCCATACAACCTGATGGAGCTTGCAAGGATATGCCAAGAGAAATGGGCAAAAATGTCAGAAACAAGTGTGCCAAGCTCGTAGCTTCTTTCCCAAAATAACCTATTTTTGTCAGTAAAATAAAATTGCATATTTTCTAAAAACCTGTTTTCACTTCGTCATTATTGGCTATTGTGTGTAGATGTTTGAGGCAAAAAATGAACTCAATCTATTGTAGTATAAGTCTGTAACGTAATAAAATGTGGAGAAGTTGAAATATATATATATATATATATATATATATATACAGTACCAGTCAAATGGATAACTTGAAGGGTTTCTTCTCCTGACTAATTTTTCCATAGAGTTCAATAGGAAAATTTGTCAGGAGAAACAACCCTTCAAGTGATCCATCCATTTCTACTGCATATCTGGCAGCAGAGTGATGGTTTAAGGCTTGTTTGATACGTCAGACCCTTGATGACTTAGAGCCATTTAGCCAACCATGTGTTCCACACTGTTCCAGTGTAATTTAAAGCTAAATCTAGTCCCACCCTCCAATTCCCATAGAGATCCATTCAAATGCAGAGGTTATAGTATCGCTTCTAAGAGTACCTGGAAATAAGATATCAGGAGTCTTTTGATATCCTTTTATACAGACATCACCTTTTTACCTGTGGAATACCTGTTTACCACATAAGTTGTTTGAGAGAATGGCAAGAATGTGCAAAGCCGTTATCAAGGCAAAGGGTGGCTACTTTGAAGAATCTAAAATATAATACTTTTTTTTATATGTTTAACCCTTTTTTGTTTTTTGCATAATTTAATTTGTGTTATCTCATAGTTTTGATGTCTTTACTATTCCAAAATGTGGAAAACAGTAAAAATAACGGAAAAAAAACCTTCTATGAGTAGGTGTGTCCAAACTTTTGACTGGTACTGTATATATGTAAAAATATGATACTGGAGAGATTTTTTTAAAAGTGATTTTCATTTGTTTACCAAAGTGTCTTGTGTTTACTTTATGGGAAAGTTTTACTTGTATGTGGTACTTCATATAGCCATGTAATACATAACATAAACTCATGGGCCAGACTTTCTTGAACTGCTGTAAATTTAAACTTTGTTTTTGATTTTTACCCATTAATAGGACACGAAAATGTAACATTTTTTACACTGTCATAATTGATGTGGAAATATATACCTATCCTAATGGCCTACATTTCTTTCAACCAAATATTTTTGAAGACGTTTGATATGCCTTTCTAAACCCCACTTTGCTTAGTGAAAGTTGCCGCTCGTATTCATATGGGAGAGCAAAATTAATCAGGCTCATGTACGTAATTCATTGTGCCCTGAGAGTTACGTACACAAGATGCCGTCGGCAGTCATGAAAAATAAATATATATCGGATCGATCTTTGTTTGTTTCTGTCATGCATAAGCCAAGTAAAAAAATATATGTGCCCAAATTCATACACTCCACGATACTTTAAAACAAGGGGAATATATACTGCTGACTTTCTTTCTGTGTCCCAATCGTTACGTACATAAGCATGAATCGTTTACCCACGTGTTTCATGGCTGGTGGATTGGTCAACCTAAAAAAAGAAAGAGCATTACTGTCTGGTACGAAACTACTAAGAATTGCTTTGTTTCAATTGCTGCCGATGCTACAGGAGCCTGATAACCTTGCGTGTCCAAGCTTCCTCACACGGTTACGTACCTAAGCCGTTCACGTTTTACCTCGCACCAGTTTATCAAAATCGTCCAAATCAAAGCATTTACACAGCCATCGTATTATAATCATGTCTGCATATTGAAAGGTAGGATTTTATTTTTATTTTTTAATTTAGAAAATTAATCTTTTCTTGCATTGATTACGTACGTAACGGTGTCCTCTAATCAACCGGGTATTACACAGCCATAATTAGATTAGAGCTTCAAAGTCCAGTTTCATTGTGGACAGCCTCAGATGGGGTATGTATCTACACTTTAATGAATTAGAAAAAATAAGTTATACTTTTGCACTCACGTGTCATTGAGACACCATGTTAACACTACTGTGTAAATTTTATATGACCTGAAAAGACTATTTCCGGTTATTGAACTTTCTTTTTGATAGAGTCAGAGAGTTGTCAAACTTGTAAATAAATGTGTGTTGCATTGGTTTTTGCAACAATACATTTTTTGGTGTCTATGTCACGTTTATGTGTCCCAGTATCATATTTTGACTTATATATATATATATATATATGTGTGTGCATGCGTGTGTGTGTGTGTGTGGGTGTGTGTGTATAAGGATTCTGTGTGTGTGCGTATGTGTGTGCATGTGTGAGTGTGCGTATGTGTGTGTGTGTAAGGAGTGTATGTGTGTATGTGCGTGCATGAGAGTGTGAGTGTGTCTATGTGTATAAGGAGTGTGTGTATGTGTGTGTCTGTGTGTGCGCGCGTGAGTCTGTGAGTGTGTGTCTATGTTTGTAAGGAGTGTGTGTGAGTCTGTACGGTAGTGCACTCACGGTCCTCTCTGGTCTGGATGTAGAGCACGTTGCTGCGCACTCCGTCCCCAGCCTGTGTGTACGCCAGCACCTGCACGCTGTAGTTAGTGAACTTCTCCAGCCCCTTCAGCTCAACCTGCTCTCTGGAGGTAGTGATGTTCTGCATCTCCCCCCATTCTGAGAGAGGGAGAGAGAGAGGGAACAGGAGAGAGAAAGAGACAGAGAGGGGGAGAGAGGGAACATAAGAGAGAGGGGAAGTAAAGGAGGGATGGATTGAAAAAGGTGGGAGAATTGAGAGAAGAGGGGGCGATTGGGGAGGATGAACGAGACAAAAGAAAACAGGGTAGCGAGAAAAAGAAACAAGTTGGGGGAGAGATGGATTGTGAAATGCAGAAGATGGGAGAAGCGAGGAGCAGGACAGAGAAAAAGAGAGAAAGAAAGTGGGAGGAAAGAAGAAAAACGAGATAAAAAAATGTGTCAGTCTTCATTTCTGCATCTGCACAATGTCAAATTTACATTCTGAGAAACTGTAGCGCTGCACAAGCACGAGAGAGGTAGGGAGAGAGAGAGAGAGAGAGAGAGAGAGAGAGAGAGAGAGAGAGACAGAGAGAGAGAGAGAGAGAGACTGCCTCACAGAGAGCGCTGTACCGTGGCAAAAACAGTGACACATACATAGATATGCAAGGATATGCAATAGACTGAAACACGCAATACGTACACTGGAGTCAGTCACCTACACAAAGGGTCATGACGGGAAAGCTCTGTTCAAGTAACGGCGCACACACACACACACACACACACACACACACACACACACACGCACACATAAATACACACACAAAACATAAATACATACATACATAAACAAACACACACACACACACACACACACACACACACACAAACACAGACACACGCATTGCATACTCTTCCACTCAAACACACACAGACATTATCTCCCGTTCAGAGACTGTAACACACTAAACCACACAGACAGTAGGGTTAGCGGGTTCGTGGAGCTTTTACAGCAAGGAGAGGGCTTGGGGGTGAAGGGCTAATATAAGGTTTGGGGAGGGGAGCTATGTTAAAAGGATAGTTCACTTTTATTGAAGATTTTTTGAAATATTATTTCAGTTTCAGTGTATGATTTTGATTGGCCCCGACAGTTTTTGTGCGCAATGAAGGACATTTTAGACATTAAAAGCCAACCTACTGGCTATACAATGGCTGGTATAGGGCATTTGGTGGTTTGTGGTCCAAACCAAGAAAATAGACTTAAAGTAACTCCAAAGCAGCTTGTACAACCCTCTAATGCCTCCAGAGGTTGTACATAAACTATGTATATTTACTATTATTCTCAAAATAATAAATACATTTTATATTATTTTTTGGCCAGAACTATTTCCTTCGGTGCATACGACCAGAGACTGCTGCACAGGAAAGAAGTATCGGCACAATATAAAAACTGAAATTGATCTTTATAATGTCAATAAATAATATAAAATTGATCTGTTCATATGTATAGTCTCTGGAAACCTAATGTTGCTGTACAAGCTTACTTCCAGCGCATTTTCTTTCTTTGGACCACAAATGTCCCTATACCTACTATTGTAAAGCTGGCATGCTGTCATACATTTTTATAAATATCTAAAATATACACCGATTAGCCACAACATTAAAACCACTGACAGGTGAAGGGAATAACATTGATTATCTCGTTGTTATTTTGGTTCTGTACTCTAGCACTTTGAGTTTGAAAGGATACAATGACAATGAGTTTGAAGTGCAGACTGTCAGCCTTAATCTGTGGGTATTTTTATCCATATTGGATGAACCGTTTAGAAATTATAGAACCTTTTGTACATAGTCCCCCCCACATTTTTGGGCATCAACAGTTTAACATAATGCAAAATAAAGTAATCATTTTTAATATTTGGTCGCATATCCTTTGCAGACCATGACGTCCTGATGTCTGTGACCCAACAACATCAAAAGACTCTTGATATCTTATTTTCTGGTACAAGCGATATTATAACGTCTCTGCATTTGAATGGATGTTAGTGGTTCTGTACTTGAATGGTCAGTGGTTTTAATGTTGTGGCTGATCGGTGCACTTCATAGCACACAAAAACCATCTGGGCCAATCAAAAACATTACTTAGATAATATCAAAAATTCCAGAAAAAAGAAATATTCCTTTAAGGGGAAAGTGAGGGGTGTACAGTAAGCTAAAGGCTGGGAAGGTGTAAAGTCAGGTAAAGGTGTGTAAGGTTACAGGTTTCTGTAAGGCTAAATTTAAAGGTTGGTGGTGGTGTAAGGTAAGTTTAAAGGGGGCATGAAGCACTCGGTAAAGTGGCTCTGGTTTGTTAGCTTTTTACCATAAATTAGCTATGACCATGCGTTTAAATCTCAAACCGACCGTATTTGCTGGAAAAAGAAGTTAAAATTCGCTTTTTTTCCACTAGGGCGCAGCCATCTCAGACCAACTGCAGTCATGACGTCACTAGGTTGGTTGATCTCGGCTGTTCAATGTATTACTATGGGAAAATAGCTGACTTTCAGTGAGCTCAACAATTTATCGTGAGGAAAAATAAAACAAAAAAACGAACAGACGGTCTTTTTGTATTGCCCCGAGATGCTCAAATGAGTATTACCGAACAAAACTTAAATTAAAACTTAATTTCCACGAACTGCTTCTGACCACGATCTGCTTCTGACCATACTAATGCTGTGGCCTGACGAGCCGGCAACTACAGCGCCGCTGCATTGCCTTGATAAACGGTTTGGGAGCTAAAGTCGTGTCTAGCTAATATTGCCTATAGAAAATAAGCGTTAGCTTGTGATGCTAGGTCGCGGTAGGTATATATTTGCAGGCGGTTAAATAATATATCAAGGCAATGCAGCGGCGCTGCAGTTGCCGGCTCGTCAGGCCACAGCATTAGTATGGTCAGAAGCAGTTTGTGGAAATTAAGTTTTTTGTTTTATTTTTTCCTCACGATACATCGTTGAGCTCACTGAAAGTCAGCTATTTTCCCATAGTAATACATTGACCAGCAGAGACCAACCAACCTAGTGACGCCATGACCGCAGTATGACCGTTGAACACGCGGTCATATCTAATTTAAGGTAAAAAGCTAACAAACCAGAGCCACTATCCCAAGTGCTTCATGTGTATTTAAGGTACGTTTAAGGGAGGGTGTAGAGCTTTAGCGAAGGTAGTGCGTAAGGGAAGGTTAAGGTTTAGGGGGCATACGTTTTGTGGAGGGTTGGATCTAAGTTAGGTTTAAGAAAGGGTGTAGTAAGTTTCAGGGAGGGTAGTGTGAACATGTAAGGTAGGTTTCAGGGAGGGTGTGGTAAGCTTAAGGGAGGGTAATGAGTAAGGTAAGTTTAAGGGAGGGTGTAGTCAGTATAAGGAAGGGTAGTGTGTAAGGTAAGTTTCAGGTAGGGTGTAGTAAGCTTAAGGGAGGGTAGTGTGGAAGGTAAGTTTAAGGGAGGGTGTAGTATGTTTAAAGGAGGGTAGTGTGCAAGGTAAGTTTAAAGGAGGGTGTAGTAACTTTAAGGGAGGGTACTGTGTAAGGTAAGTTTAAGGGAGGGTAATGTGTAAGGTAAGTTTAAGAGAGGGTAATGTGTGAGGTAAGTTTAAAGGAGGGTAATGTGTAAGGTACGTTTAAGGGAGGGTATAGTAACTTTAAAGGAAGTGTAGTGTGTAAGGTAAGTTTAAAGGAGGCTTTAGTAAGTTTAAGGGAGGGTAGTGTGTAAGGTAAGTTTAAGGGAGGGTGTAGTAAGTTTAAGGGAGGGTAGTGCTTAAGGTAAGTTAAAGGGAGTGTGTAGTAAGTTTAAAGGAGGGTAGTGTGCAAGGTAAGTTTAAAGGAGGGTGTAGTAACTTTAAGGGAGGGTACTGTGTAAGGTAAGTTTAAGGGAGGGTAATGTGTAAGGTAAGTTTAAGGGAGGGTAATGTGTGAGGTAAGTTTAAAGGAGGGTAATGTGTAAGGTACGTTTAAGGGAGGGTATAGTAACTTTAAAGGGAGTGCAGTGTGTAAGGTAAGTTTAAAGGAGGGATTAGTAAGTTTAAGGGAGGGTAGTGTTTAACGTAAGTTTAAGGGAGGGTGTAGTAAGTTTAAAGGAGGGTAGTGTGCAAGGTAAGTTTAAAGGAGGGTGTAGTAGCTTTAAGGGAGGGTACTGTGTAAGGTAAGTTTAAGGGAGGGTAGTGTGTAAGGTAAGTTTAAGGGAGGGTGTAGTAAGTTTAAGGGAGGGTAGTGTTTAAGGTAAGTTTAAGAAAGGGTGTAGTAAGTTTAAAGGAGGGTAGTGTGCAAGGTAAGTTTAAAGGAGGGTGTAGTAACTTTAAGGGAGGGTACTGTGTAAGGTAAGTTTAAGGGAGGGTAATGTGTAAGGCAAGTTTAAAGGAGGGTGTAGTAACTTTAAGGGAGGGTAGTGTGTAAGGTAATTTTAAGGGAGGGTAATGTGTAAGGTAAGTTTAAGGGAGGGTAATGTGTGAGGTAAGTTTAAAGGAAGGTAATGTGTAAGGTAAGTTTAAGGGAGGGTAATGTGTGAGGTAAGTTTAAGAGAGGGTAATGTGTAAGGTAACTTTAAGGGAGGGTAATGTGTAAGGTAAGTTTCAGGGAGGGTGTAGTAAGCTTAAGGGAGGGTAATGTGTAAGGTAAGTTCCAGGGAGGGTGTAGTAAGCTTAAGGGAGTGTAGTGTGTAAGGTAAGTTTAAGGGACGGTGTAGTAAGTTTAAGGGAGGGTAGTGGGTAAGGTAAGTTTAAGGAAGGGTGTAGTAAGTTTAAGGGAGGGTAATGTGTAAGGTAAGTTTCAGGGAGGGTGTAGTAAGCTTAAGGGAGTGTAGTGTGTAAGGTAAGTTTAAGGGACGGTGTAGTAAGTTTAAGGGAGGGTAATGTGTAAGGTAAGTTTAAGGGAGGGTAATGTGTAAGGTAAGTTTAAGGGAGGGTAATGTGTGAGGTAAGTGGGTCGAGGTAAGTTCAAGAGAGGGTAATGTGTAAGGTAAGTTTAAGGGAGGGTATAGTAACTTTAAGGGAGGGTAATGTGTAAGGTAAGTTTCAGGGAGGGTGTAGTAAGCTTAAGGGAGTGTAGTGTGTAAGGTAAGTTCAAGGGACGGTGTAGTAAGTTTAAGGGAGGGTAGTGGGTAAGGTAAGTTTTAAGGAAGGGTGTAGTAAGTTTAAGGGAGGGTAATGTGTAAGGTAAGTTTAAAGGAGGGTGTAGTAAGTTTAAGGGAGGGTAGTGTGTAAGGTAAGTTTAAGGGAGGGTAATGAGTAAGGTAAGTTTAAAGGAGGGTATGGTAAGTTTAAGGGAGGGTAATGTGTAAGGTAAGTTTAAGGGAGGGTAGTGTGTAAGGTAAGTTTAAGGGAGGGTAATGAGTAAGGTAAGTTTAAAGGAGGGTGTGGTAAGTTTAAGGGAGGGTAATGTGTAAGGTAAGTTTAAGGGAGGGTAATGTGTAAGGTAAGTTTAAGGGAGGGTAGTGTTTAAGGTAAGTTTAAAGGAGGGTGTGGTAAGTTTAAGGGAGGGTAATGTGTAAGGTAAGTTTAAGGGAGGGTGTAGTAAGTTTAAGGGAGGGTAATGTGTAAGTTTAACGGAGGGTGTAGTAAGTTTAAGGGAGGGTAATGTGTAAGGTAAGTTTAAAGGGTAATTCCACCCAAAAATTATGTTTGATTTGTAGAAAAGTAGCTCTCCTCCTGATTAAAATGAGCTCTCAGCCAACTTTCTACCTGTAGTGAGAGCAGAGATATAGCCCCAAACTACTGCCATTGTACCAGGTACTTGGTTTACTCTGAACTACAATAGCCAAGACTCTTGGCAAGAGCGCCTATAGTTTATGGGCGGGGTCAGACAACGCCAGTCACACTTATAACATTACGACCGGAGTGGAGGGACTGGGAATTTTACTGCTCGTCTTGCACATACGTATGTATTAGTCCAAACACAACAAATTCAAACACTTATTAATTTGTTATCCCTGTCCTCTAACATTAACCTTTAACGTTTAACCGAGGTAAATGAGTGGTGTAGCTAGCCTACATGTGGTAACTACTGCAATTCCAACTAAAATGCTACCAGAAATTTTCATGTCGAAGCAGTCCTATTTAGCAACACGTTCAGCGCAGGATCCGGCATTGTATTCAGGCTCAAAACAGAAGCCTTCCACTTATGACAAAATCTAGTAATAGACTATATTTAAAACATTGCAATTTTCGAAATGCCAAAAAGCTGATGTGTGTCTAGCTACTGCAGGGCAAACGGATTCAAAAACATGGATTTGTACCTTTGTTTAATAGCGCTAACTTCTGCAATCGTATGTTCAAAGTGAAACCATTCGATTATGGTCAGCTCGCTAATGTTAGTCTACATTCCATGGTCATTGATCATAATGTAGTTGGCATGGATCCTTACCAGGTGATTCAATAAGGCAGGGAATGAGACCGGAGGCCACTGAGTTGTAGGCTATAATTTGTCCACTCTGTAACCGACAGCACTCGAGTCCTGTTTGGTTTACTTTCCCAAAACATCTTTAGGAAATAAAGTAGCCTATCAATGTAATTTTCTGACATTATAATAAAATAGCAATGACAGCTAGCTTGATCTACGATGTGTCCCTACCACGCCACGGTACTCAGAACAGTGACAGATGGTCATGGAGCATTTCTTCCCTCACTGGCTCCGCCTACGTGCTTATGTAATTTACACACCCACTTGACAAACTGTAGTCTTTCAAAAACGAGGAAGTGGTAGATGTATACGTCAAAATGACGTATACCTCTACCGAATTTTCAACTTTATATTCAAATATCTCAGTACAGAATTTTTTTTGGCCAGCCACAAAGAGAGACTTAATTAGTTGCGCTTTGATCTGTTACATAAGGTTAATGTTGTTTTTGGGTGGAATTACCCTTTAAGGGAGGGTGTAGTAAGTTTAAGGGAGGGTAATGTGTAAGGTATGTTTAAAGGAGGGTGTAGTAAGTTTAAGGGAGGGTATAGTAATGGTAGTAGTCATAATTACTCTGTGTCGGCCCCCGTGTCTGGCCCCAGCAGCACCCACCTCCATCAGGGAAGAGGGACCAGAACACCACGCGGTAGCCTTTCAGAACCCCGTTCAGGGTCAGCCGGGGTGGCTCAGACCATGTGATCACCGCCTCGTCCGAGGTGACGGAGATGGCGCGTACATTCTGGGGCGGCTGGCTGGGCACTGCGGGGGGGGGGGGGAAGAGAGAAGCGTGACTCGTTAACATTCGCTGCTGTGGTTATAATGCTGTATGTCCCTGTTACTCAAATCACGGTCCTTGAGGGCCAGAAACTGCTGGTTTTCCACCCTCCCTTTACCTGGGAGTCAAGTGAGAAGACAGTCTGGCCAATCAGTAGCACTAATTGTTCAGTTAATTATGTGGGAGTAAAGAATCCAGGGCCAGATTTGGATTGGAGGTCCAGATTTGAGTATCCATGCTGTATGCCAGGGATGGGGAACCTTATTTGAAAAGGACCGGTGTGGGTGCAGGTTTTTGTTTTAGCCCAGCAATAAGACACCTGATTCAACTTATCAAGGTCTTGATTGAAGACCATGATTAGTTAATTAGTTGAATCAGGTGTCTTAGTGCTGGGCTAAAACAAAAACCTGCACCCACACCGGCCCTTTTCCGATAAAACCTGCACCCGCACCGGACCTTTTCAGGTAAAACGTGCACCCACACCGGCCCTTTTCAGATAAAACCTGTACCCACACCGGCCCTTTGCAGGTACAACCTGCACCCACACCGGCCCATTGCAGGTAAAACGTGCACACACACCGGCCCTTTTCGGATGAGGTTCCCTACCCCAGCTGTATGCCATCCAAGCGGACTTACATCTGAACACTGCTGCTAATATGAAAAGGTCCATAAGAACATAAGATGGGTCACGATCATGGTGGATATTCAATCTAACTGCTATAATGCTATAAATTATGACTGCACTCGACAAACGTGAGCCAGTGACTACTCCTCATACTATAGGCCACACACTGTATAATACAACAGGATAGCTTTTAAACGGAGAAAACCTGCCTGATTTCAACCCGCCCAACCGTAATGGGACAAAGCCACGTGTGGTGTCTAGTACTCAGTCATACGTACATAGCAACGTACCTTATCACCTGCAATGTACGAACTATAGGAATTCTGCAGCTATGTTACACCTTTCTACAATATCTTTGATAGGTTATTTTCTGACTACCCATGATGCACTGTGGTTGCCTTTGATTTGTCCTCATTCGTTGTGTGTTATGTGCGGCGCAAACAACAATGGCAAATAACTCCAGCCGAGCTGGCATGCTCGCGTTATGGAGGAAAAAAAAAGAAAGGATGGGATGAATAAATGGATGAAGAAGAGAATAAATGGAGAGATGAATAGAGGGGAAAGAAAAAAAAACAGGACAGGGGAGCCCTAGCTGCAGTGGGGAGAGAGGGAGGGAGATGGAAAGGGGGAGAGAGAGAAAGAGAGAGAGAGAGAGGAAGAGAAATGATGGTATTTGTGGAAGAGGCCGTAGGGCCTGGCTCCGCTCTCCAACACCACCACCCCCAACCCCCCCCCCCCCCACCACCACCACCACCACCACCACCCCAAGACAGCCTTTACGCTAACTGCCTTTTAGGAAACAACATTACCGCCCAGCTACAATAACTGCTCATTCATTACTGCTTACACTTTCAGAGCTCAGAGAGAGAAGGAGAGAGAGAGAGAGGGAAAGAGGGAGGAGGCAAACATGAGCCAGCTCGTAGGAGATGGGGAGAGGTGAGGGAGAGAGAAATGAAAGGTGGATTTTGGAATGGGGGGAGGGGTAGAGCCAAAAGCAGACGGAGGAGGAGGCAGGGAGCGGGAAGTTGGAAGCGAGGGAGATGGAAAATAGAAAGATGAAAAGAGGGAGCCGGGAGAGACAATGCGCCGTTCAGCTGCCGGCAATTACGCCGCGAGGGGAAACAAAAAAACAAAACAAAAAAAAAAAACAGGGACCCCCGGAGACGAGCTAATTATTATTATTCTTCCAGAGCCGCTTATTGTTATCATTATTATTATCCTCCTCAATATCACGGCCCCTGTAGTTGAAGCCCCGGGAGCAGGTGACAGAGACGGCTGCCGTAGACCTCTGCGCCGTTTTCGTGTCTCCGAATGTGAGGTACGGCGGGAAAAATTGCACCAAGAGTACACGAGAGAGAGGGATTCCCCGGAGAATACTGGGAACGATGAAAGTACGGCAAGCGAGTGAGCAACCAAAAAAAAAAAGAGAGAGAACATGAAGAAATGGAGAGGGGAGTAAAAGGGAGGAGAGAGAATGAGAGTGAGAGAGGGGTGGGGGGTAGGGGTGGAGGAGGTAGTGGTGAATGGCATAGAGGGTGGAGGGGGTAGGGGTGGAGGAGGTAGAGGGTAGAGTGGGTAGGGGTGGAGGAGGTAGGGTGGAAGAGGTAGAGGGTGGAGGAGATAGAGGGGGTAGGGTGGAGAGGGTAGAGGGTGGAGGAGGTAGAGGGTGGAGGGGGTAAAAGTGGAGGGGGTAGAGTGGAGGAGGTAGAGGGTGGAGGGGGTAGGGGTGGAGGAGGTAGAGGATAGAGGGGGTAGGGGTGGAGGAGGTAGAGGGGGTAGGGTGGAAGAGGTAGAGGGTGGAGGGGGGTAGGGGTGGAGGAGGTAGAGGGGGTAGGGTGGAGAGGGTAGAGGGTGGAGGAGGTAGAGGGTGGAGGGGGTAAAAGTGGAGGAGGTAGAGGGGGTAGAGTGGAGGAGGTAGAGGGTGGAGGGGGTAGGGGTGGAGGAGGTAGAGGGCAGAGGGTGGAGGAGGTAGTGGGTGGAGGGGGTAGGAGTGGAGGAGGTAGAGGGGGGTAGGGGTGGAGGAGGTAGAGGGTGGAGGGGGTAGAGGGTAGAGGAGGTAGTGGGTGGAGGAGATAGGAGTGGAGGAGGTAGAGGGGGTAGGGGTGGAGGAGGTAGAGGGTGGAGGGGGTAGAGGGTGGAGGGGGTAGAGGGTAGAGGAGGTAGAGGGTGGAGGGGGTAGAGGGTAGAGGGTGGAGGGGGTAGAGGGGGTAGGCTTTTTATGACAGTAATGGGGTTTTCTCTCGCTCCCTCTCTCCCTCTTTCTGTGACAGTCTAATGAGTGTGCTAATTAAGGAATGAGGGATGAGGAAGGAGACGAGTGCTGGAAAGAGAGATGAATTCCCTCCATATTTTAGTTTTTATCCGCTTGTGTGCATGTGCATGTGTGTGTGTGTGTGTGTGAGTGAGATAGAGACCATGCGTATGTGTATATGTTTCTGTGTATGTGTTTATGTTTGTGTATGCATGTGAATCTGAAGCACATAGCCCTGAAGGATCAATTAAAAAAACAGAGGACCGAGAGACAAAGATGGCAGCCACTCGGAATGTTCTGGCACTTGAACGGTTTGGGGATTTTCGGAGTCTCGGCACCTATTGTTATTCTCATAACATAAGTTTTCCTGCCAAAATAAAGTGGAAAGCAAGAAATAAATCAAATGACAACAAGCTTGCTTCATACTGTGTGTGCACAAGCAGAGGCAGGAAAGGACTGCTGTTGTGTTATGTGAGTGCGTGTCCGTGAGGAGAGATTTCACCCGTGTCCGGTGTACAAGTAAAAAGGAGGCCCTGGAGGTTTGTTCAGGTGCGCCATAAAGACAGAATGGGCCTTAAAATAACGCTCTCAGATAATTTATCTTCATTCCTCCCTCGCCTTCAATCCAGCCTTCTTTCCTCTCTCATCCCCATCCTCTGCACTCTTTAATTCATCCCCCATTCCTCTCCTTCTATTCCTTCCCTCCATCCTCCCTCCCGCTCTCTTTTTGCAGTCCCTTCCTTCCCACATCCTTCCCCCTGCCCCTGTTTTCCCCTCCACTCTTTTTTGCATTTGTATACCTTTTGCCCTCCCTCTCTTCATTACTTTCATTCTCTCACTCTGTACGTACGACCTCTCTCATTCTTCTGAGTTCATTTCACACCTCCTCTCTTTCGACTCCCCTCCCCCTTCTCTCCTTCCTTCAATTCCATCATTTTATCACTTCCCTTCCCTTCCGCTCACACTCCACACCCCTCCCTCCCCTCTCTCACTTTCCCTGCTTCCTTTCCTTTTCCTTATCTCACCCCGCTCCCTCCCTCCCTCCTTCCCTCCCATACCATCCTCCAGAGTGGTGGCGTTGATCTCGGAGCTGGACGGCCCGGTTCCGGCCCGGTTGAAGGCCTGCACCACCACGCCGTACTGGGCGAACTTCTTGAGCTTGTCCAGGGTGTACACCTCGCTGTCGCCCGTGGCCTTCATCTCCACGATGCTGTACTGGCCGTTGCTGCCCGGCCCGTTCTCGCGGTAACCGATCTGGTAACCCCGGATGACTCCGTTCTGGAGCTCTTTCTTCGGGGCCTGGGGAGGAGGAGAGGAAAATAGCATCAATCAAATCGGCGGCGAAGCGCTTCAAAAGCAGGCCGTTCAGAAACAGCCCATCTGTTTCCCTGGCAAAGCCTGAAAACGCTCTATGGTGTAACAGTACATATAACAGCCTGTGACAAACTGAGGGACAGGGGCTCATATGCATGGATTTATCACCCATTTCTGGGTTTTTCAGTACTGTTCACAATCTCATGATGTACATCACCTATTCTGCTGATTTTCTTTTTCAATGTGCCATGACTTTTTGCTGTTTGTGCATTGCAGTTACAAAGCTGAAAGCAGCAATTGCGCGGTCCACGCAGACTGATGAAGATCATTAATATATTGTTATGGTCAGCCTCATGTGCCCTCAAACTCAGTAAAGGTTTCAAACCAATGGGACAAACCTATAGTGAAATACAGTTATTTACATAATTTACACATCAACAGCAAATTTGAATTAAACAAATCTGCAGCTATTTGTGACATATACAATATTTTTATAGAACCTTTATATCTTTATATCTTTATAGTGTCCACTGAACAAATATGTTTCATGCAATTTAGTCAATCACTAGGAGATGTTAAAATGTTGTATGTAAAATGTTAAAATAATTGTGAGAATTCACAAAATTGCACTGTAAAGCTGCAAAAGGCAAATTTCTTATATGTGAGAAGACGAATCTAGTGGCACTAGATTTGTGTCTATACGACAATGTGGTCAAGATTTATGGCTGTTTAAATATTGAAAATTCAGTTCATTGCTATAGCGCCACCAAATGGCCAATCAGTGCCAGACTTGCTCAGTGGCCATTTGGCGCTACTTCCCAGTAATAGTTTTAGAGGTCTTATCCATGTGGTTAGACCAAAACTGAGGAAAAAGTAAAATGGCGAATTGCATTTCCAAAATGGCAGCTAATTAAAGATGGTGATGACCCATGAGGTACACAGACATGTTCCAGATGAAAAGGTTGATCAATGAAGCAGGTTTCATATCTCAACAAAAGAAAAGTTGAAAAAGTAGTATTTTTAGTGAATTTCTGAATTTTTACAAAAATATTGTGTTCTATAGCACCACCATGTGCATGAATTGGGTCAATTGTGTTAAGTCTCTTATGTGAGTGCCAATTTATCTACCAAAGTTAATCAATTTACATCAAATAGTTTGTGAGTTATTAGCATTTTTGTGATAAGCCACGCCCACAACGATTTTTCTTGGCTTGCTGCAGCCAAGGTTTTTGGAGTATCAGCTGTCTTTTTTATAACGTTTTAGAGGACCTTGTAATGAATAAATAATTGAAAGTTCCATATGGATAATTGGTCTAGGAAGAGATGTCTTCAAGGTTTTCCAAAATTTCAAAATGGCGGAAAATTAAATATGGTGGATATTATGACTTCTAAGCATTTATGTTGGCCATGAGCAGAGACATCTTGTGAGCTTGGTTTCAAGTCTCTAGCCCAAAAGGGGCAGGAGTTATGATTGTTTAAATATTGGAAATTCAAATGATAGTTATAGCGCCCCCCCAGTGGCCAATCAGTGCTAAATTCGCTTAGTGGCCATAAAGAGGTACCCTCCACCAATGTACCCAGTTTCATAGGTCTCAGTCACGTGGTTAGGCCAAAACTGAGGAAAGAGTAAAATGGCTAATATCACTTACAAAATGGCAGCCAATCCAAGATGGCTGTGATCCATAAGGTACAGATAAATGTGAGGCAATTAATTTAAGCAAGTCTTTAATCTCTGAAAGACAACAGTGATTTTTGTGAATTGCTGAATTAAAAAAAGAAATTGCGCTCCATAGCGCCACCATGTTTTTCATTGAGTCAATATTTTAGGTTGGTGCTCTAAATGGACGTGCCAATGTTACTAACAATTTTTTTAAATTTATGTCACGTCCACATCGATTTTTATTGGCTTACCGTGGCCATGCTTTTTTTGTAGTAACTTTTTAGGGGACATTCCAATGAACAAACAGCCTAGGAGGAAATGTCTTTTAAAGGTTTCTCCAAAAAAATTGAAATGGATAAAAATCCATCCCACATGGGTTCTATGGAATTCTTTTCAGGTCAAGAGAAGACTCATCTACTGACATTGGTTTCATGTATCAAAATGCAAATAAATAATCTTTTGAAAATTTTGCATTTAACTGTACATTATAGTGCCCCCATTTGGTCAATCAAGGTGAAATTTGCTGTATGACTATTCTCTGCAACGATCTACCAGTGTACAAAATCTCATCAAAAGTTATCAAGCGGTCTTGCTGGAATTGCAAAAAATGGCGGAAGACAATAATAAAAATAATAAAACCAGCGAATACAATATGGTTCCAGCAGATTCGCCGTTTGGACCCCTAATTATTATTATTATTATTATTATTTCACCAATATTGTAGGGTTTGTTGAATTGTGCTTTGGCAACAAAGAAAGTTCAGCTGAATAGATAGAGAGGAAGAAGAGATGTAACTTTTTTTTTGGAATAGAGGTCATGCGAATACAGACAGGAACGTTGATATTTTGGTAGGCCATAGGGACAGTTCTTTGTGAGATAATGACTTGCACGTTTTACAATTAGCAGTAGTAATATCGTTAGCATAACATGCGTATATTCTGTTTCTTAGTATGTTACTGGTTGTTTTACCTTCCATGTGACCCGAATGCTCTGTGATGTCATAGGCTGCAGGATCACTTCCATGGGGGGGGCCGTCAGGCTCTGGGGGGGGGGGGGGGGGGGGGCACATCATAAATACTCTTTTACCTTTTGTATACTTATGTACGACAATAAGAAGATGCTATTCACTCAATCTTCGCTCTAGTGCCTTGAGACAGAGAAGGAGGCAGATCCAGCACTGTGTCAAACTTGTTCTTGTACACCGCAAGGGTCTCTGCTTGGTAGGTTGTTCCACACATTGACAATTCTCTGCGTTAAAAAAAAAAACTGTGTTGTGTGTGGCGGTCGGCTTGTCTGGAGTGTGACCTACGAGCTTCCTCCGTGCTGATGGTCAGCTCCTTGCTGGCCTGGCTGCGGCCGATCTTGTTGTAGGAGTACATGCGGATGCTGTAGACGCACGCAGGGTGCAGCTCCACGATGTTGGCCTGGTTGTTGGTGGGAGAGATCTTCCGCGTGGCGTGCTTAAGCTCCCAGGGGTCTGAGAGAGCGGGATGAAGAAAGGAGAGAGGGAGAGACGTGACAACATGGCGATGGGAACGAGGAAAAAAAACGAGACGGTAACTCCGTTACGCTTGCCTGTTAAACCACGACTCAATATTTGTTATAATTACAGTTATTAATGGTAGACACGTATAGCTACTGTATAGTTACTGTCTCCGGATATGTCAAATCGGCTCACGGCTCTATCCTGTTCTTATTGACAGTTCTCTTTTCAGGAACAAAAATCGTTAGATATGGAGATTAGCCAACAGCAATGGGGGGGCGTGTCTGTGGGCGTGCGACTGCTTATTGTAGCGGGAGACAGTATGACATGTAAGAATAGCACCTGGTCCGCAAGCAAGTCCATAACAGCCCTGTTATTGCTTTACTGCAGTAAGTCATGCCCAACAGACACAATGGCTGTCACATTAATCTCTAGCATACTTCTGGTCAGGGATGGGACCTTCTGGTGTCAGGGTGCACCCGGGTTCAGTTGAGTGGGGGAGTGCAGGGTGGGGAACAGGGCGTACCGGACTTGTTCTTGTACTCGATGTCGAAGCTGGTGATGATGCTGTTGCCGTCGAACCTCTGGGTCCAGCGCAGGTTCATGCTGCGGTCCTTCACCTCGCGCACCCTCCAGCTCTGGGGGGTCTGGGGGCTCTGAACAAGAGAGAGAGAGAGAGAGAGGTGGGGGGGGGGGGGGGGGGGGCAGGGCATGTCAGATAGGGTAAACAGTTGGGTTTTTGACATTTCTGAGAACCAATTGTTTATCTTTTTTTTATTATTATTTGTTTTCTGATTTTTTTCCCATTTTCTCCCAATTTGGTATCCAATTGAACCCCTATTCTAATTAAATCCCCCCCATGTAGCAACCGCTAGAGAATCGCCGCTGCACAACCCCGTCAGCCGGTAGTAGGAAGGAGGGCCACATCCTCAGCAGGGCGCGACCCCTTGAGCTCCTGACCGAGATTCCAACTCGCCCAGGGCCGTTCTGTGCGCAGCGATTCTCTCCGAGCCCCAGCCGGAGGCAGCCACCAATTGCCGCTCCCACAGGTCACCGGCCATGCTCGGATCTGGCAGGACCGGGGATCGAACCCCTAATCCTCTGGAACCCCTAAAGTCTGCGCCTTTGTCCGCTGCACCAACCCGCAAACCGCAGGCCCCACGTTGACCTGATCCGCCTGATGCGAAATGAGTAAAGGACAACCCCCACCCTCCCTGGACAGTCCTACAGACAGCCGACTGGCAAAGTGCTGGATTCAGTATCAGTTGGTGGGGCGGACCCACACACTGGAGCCTAATATCTTAGCAGAGGAGAGCCAGCAGACAGTCCCTCTAACCACATCATATGAGAAAGGTAGGCGTGAGGAGTGTAGACGTGAGGTGTGTGTGTGTGTGTGTGTTATCAGAGGGGCCCTGACCTTGCACGGTTAGCTGGATCAGCCCACGTCCCTCTCCATACGAGTTGATGGCGTGGCAGGAGAAGAACACAGAGTCCCCACGTTCAGCCGGCTTCAGCTGGAGAGAGAGAAAGAGAGACAGAGGGAGGAAGAGAGAGAGACAGAGAGAGGAAGAGAGCAATAAGAAAGTGCAGTTTCCACAATTTGTGAGTGATCGATTCCCTGCCTCTTCTACATCATCCTCTAAGCTCATATTGCCATGTTATCTTTCCTGTAGTCACATGTTAAGACAGTTGTATTTTTACAGGAATAATGTACAAAAGTTGGGATTTCAGGGCCAGTACTACAGTCCACATGCTGGCCCGTAGCCACACAGCCAATCATAGGACAGAATGAATGAACTGATCAGCTACGAAAGTCCAAGAATGTCAAATTCCATCAAAATTCCCTGACTCCTCAACTTGTTAGATAGAGGTGGGGAGACCACAGCCAAACTATCGATCACCAAATGTATCTGTCCGCCTGTCTGTCTGGACCAGAGGTGTCCCAATCTCATCTGAAAAGGGCCAGTGTGGGTGCAGGTTTATGTTTTAGCCCAGAACTACGACGCCTAATTCAACTAATCGTGGTCTTCAATCAAGACCTTGATGGGTAGAATCAGGTGTCTTAGGTGTCGAAAACCTGCACCTACACCTGCCCTTTTTCGGAAAAAAATTGGCCACCCCTGGTCTAGACTCAGCGATCACGGCTTTCCGCTCTGCGTGCCAACCTTGAGGGTGGAGATGACCTCGTCGCTCTTCTCGTTGGGGCTGGTGGTGATGGTGTAGCGCGGGTTGCGGTCGGGGTCGATGACTGTGTCGCCGCGCTCCCAGCGGATGATGATAGGCCACTCCCCCCGCGCCGTGCAGTTCAGCTCCTTGTCCTCCCCCTTGATGGCCATGGTGGTGTTGGGGTGGGACGTGATCATGGCCGGGACTGGAGGCAGGGATGGAGGGAGGGAGAGAAGACGGATAGAGGGAGAGACGGAGTGCGGAGATAAGGGGGAGGCAGGGGAACGGAGAAAGGGGAGAATCAAAGGGGTAGAAATGAAGGGTCGATCACGATGGTGGAAAAGATGGAGGAGGATGGAAAGAAGCAACAGAGGGACGGAAGAAAACAGGGAGAAAAGACAGATTCGAGCGGAAAGGGGGAAGAGCGGAGATAGAGGGGTGGAGTGACATAGACAAGGGTCGCAGTGTAAAACGGGAAGAGAAGAGGACAGAGAATCCAATCAGGACCGTGGATCAGTAGGAAGCATCTGCACCCACAGCCATATACAGGGTGGCTCTTTTTCAGATCGGATCAACGGCTCTTGCTCATTTCAACTGAACCTCTCTCGTTCTACCCCTCTCTCTCTCTTTCTTCTCTTCTCTCAATCGCTCCTGGCCCTCGCAGACACCCTCCCGGCCTCCCCCACCAACCCCCACCCCCACCCCCACCCCCCACCGTGAAGGCTCCCCCCTGCCCCCCTATTGATCCGAGAAGGGTTCCGCTGTTTTGTTTTCATCACTTATTCATCCTGCTCTCCATCTCTCTCTCCGCTCTGCGCCGCGGACAGGATTGAGAGAGGCAGAGGAGAGGAACAATTCAATCAATAACGCTAACACCACCGCGTGCCGCTGGAGGGGAGGGGGGGGGGGGTTTGAGGATGAATAATCAAGGTTCTGTATTACTTTATTTGCCTTTTTTTTAATCAAATATATATTTAAGATTAAAGCTCTTATTTTATTATTTCTTTCTACTGATGTGAAATATTTGTTAGATACCTCTTCCCCTTTCGATTTAATTTTGTTAAAACTCTCGTCTTATATTGCGTGATATATTCTTATATTGTGTGTGTTTTGTTTTTTTTTGTTTGCTGTGTGACAAGTATTGTGCTGTTATGTTGTTAGGCGCTTATGGTTTGGCAACACGGACGCACACTTCTCATGCCAATAAAGTAAATTGAGACTGAGAATTGAGAGGGAGTGAGAGGGAAGGAGGGAGTTTATAGGAGAAGGCAGTCTCTCGGAGGAGAGAGTTAGCGATGGTGGCGATTAGCATTATTTTCTGATGTGGAGGGTGTGCGTAGGGCGGAGGGCCTTAGCCTCTTGTCAGAACAAACAGCTGCAGAACAGAGAGCTTTGCAACACTTACAAATTTGCGGAAGCTTTTTTGTTGCTGTCTACACTTGTGTGAGGTCATTGTAGAGCATTGTGTGTGCGTATGTGTGCGTGCGTGCATGTATGTGTCTGTATTTGTGACATGTTTGGACATGGAATTTAGTAGTTACAACAGGGTCCCTGACATAAAAAAATTTGAGGCCCTTGGTTTTTCTGTTTAACTGTGGTCTCAGTATATAATTAACCTGTGTGTGTGTGTGTGTGTGTGTGTGTATGAATGAAGAGATTGATTGTAGCAAATGATTAAGGGCAGAGTGTTTTTTGATGGTCTGAATACAAACCTCCCAAGGGACACCCATCCATCAAACACACACACACACGCGCACACACACACACACACACACGCACACACACACACACACCCTCTCTGTTCTTCATTACCATCTCATTGCTTTGCCTTTTGTCCCCGCTCCATTCTTCCGCCACCCTTCTCTGGATCAGTGTGATTGTCATGAGAGGGGGCTATTGATTTGAGGGACAAAGTGACTGGCATATCCGCGTGTAATTCCTCCCACTGATAAAGCCATCAGAGACGCATCACGGGGCCTTCCTTCTGAGCTGGGGATTCCGTGGGACGGCCCAGACCTTAAGCTCTTTACCCCCTTGTGTCTATCACGCCCACGAGCCCTTTTGGGTCCAGGAGCACTTTGAGGGGCAGTCAACTAGCAGCGGCAATGTAGCTCAATATGACTTAAGAGGTTTGTTACGAGATATCTCAAAAGTTTATTATAAAATAAACGGTTTAGTACCAAAGACGCAAGAACTAGGGGTGCTGCAGGCACGTAACATTGTATAACATATGTGTGTGTGTGTGTGTGTGTGTGTGTGTGCATGAGTACATGTGTATTTGTGCATGCATGTATAGGGTGCACTCTATGTGTGTGCATGAGTGCTTGTGTATGTGTGAATGTGTGTACAGGGCTTGTGGGGGTTTGTGTGTGTGTGTGTGTGTGTGTGTGTATATGGTATGTGTGTATATGTAAATGCGTGTATAGGGTGTTTGTGTGTGTATGCGTGTATGCGTGTATAGGGTATGAGTGTGTAGGATATGTGTGTATGCGTGTATAGGGTATGTGTGTTTGTGTGAATGTGTGTATAGGGTATGCATATGTGTGTGAATACGTGCATAGGGTAGGTGTGTGTGTGTGTGTGTGTGTGTGTGTGTGTATATATGCATGTATAGGGTATGTGTATATGACTGTTTAGGGTATTTGTGTGTGTATGTGTGTATTCGGGTATAGGGTGTGTGTGTGTGTGTGTGTGTGTGTGTGTGTGTGTGTGTGTGTGTGTGTATGCGTGTAGAGGCTATGTGTGTATATGTATATGCGTGTATAGGTGTGTGTATAGAGCGTATGGATGCAGCTGGACTCACTCTTCACAGTCAGGACCATGCTCTTGCTGATATCTGAGCCCACTCCATTGCTGGCCTGGCACAGGTAGTACCCCCCGGTCCTCCTCCAGAACGTGGCGGATCAGCAGAGACCCGTTAGACATGATCTGGATCCGACCGGTCAGCGGGACGGGGTGATACTGTTGGGGGGTTTCCGATACCTGGAGCGGGGGCGAGAGACAACGGACATCTCAGTGACATTCAAAAATACAGTCAGAAACTCAACCACAACATCACAGTTACCAAAAGCGTACTGGCAGTAATTTAATGAATGAAAAGATGATGTCACCAAGCAGGATGGGCAGGGTACCTTTGGCGTGCTTCCACATGACTTTGGGAGGGGGGTAGCCGTTCACCGAGCAGTTCAGGACCCCCGCCTTGCCGTAGATACCGTCCTGGTTGTTGGGCTGGACGATAAACTGTGGGGGTACTGGGGGGTGGGGGGTCAGAGGTTCATTTAGGACTTTGTTGCACAGTGTTGGCCAAACCATACAAATGATCAGTGAAATGAAGAAAGGACGGATAACAGGTGTATGAAAAAGCTCCCTCTCTCTACCTTCCTCCTCTCCCTCCCTCTCTCTACCTCCCTCCTTCTCTCCCTCCCTCTCTCTACCTCCCTCCTTCTCTACCTCCCTCTCTCTACCGCCCTCCTTCTCTCCCTCCCTATCTCTACCTCTCTCCTTCTCTCCCTCCCTCTCTCTACCTCCCTCCTTCTCTCCCTCACTCTCTCTACCTCCCTCCTTCTCTCCCTCCCTCTCTCTACATCCCTCCTTCTCTCCCTCCTTCTCAGACGGCCCTGTTTCTTTTACCACTTGCCTCCTCTCTCTGTATCTCTCTCCACCCCCCCCCCCCCTCCCCTCCCTCCCTCTCTCCCTCACCGGTGACGATGAGCTGCCTCTCAGAGCTGACGGTGGCGGCGTCGTTGCTGGCGATGCAGGTGTAGTTGCCGTTGTGCTCCAGGGAGACCTTGGAGATCTGCAGGGAGCTCATGAACTCCTTGGTCTCGATGTTGACCCCGGCCGAGCCCGGCACGATCTCCTGGCCGTCCTTGCGCCAGGTGATGCGGATGGGCAATGTCGCCCGACGACACCACGCAGGCGATGTACATCAGCTTCCCAATGGAGGTGGGCGGGAAGTCGAAGGGCTGGATGAGGGGGGGCACTGTGGAGGGGGCGGGGTCAGAGGCAGAGTGGGAGGGAAAGATGAGGGGACAACGGAAGATGATGACAGGGGCAGAGGGAGGGGGGCAGAATGGAAAGATGGTGTGAAGGAGAGAGAGAGAGAGAGGGGGGGGGTGTAGGATAGGGGGATTTGGGCAGAGAGAAGGGGGGGGGGGGATAAATGGCGCATGTTAACATCTCCAGTCTGCTGCGGAGTTAAGGACACAGCGGTGGCCACTTGTGTGGAACCTTCCGCGGTCTGCAGCCCCCGCCCCCAGCCCCACCCTTTCCTCTCCAGCCCATAATAGCTGCTCTAATTAGAGCCCAATTGGCAGAGAGAATAATGGCGTTTCCATGGCAGCAGAGATGGAGTGTGTGTGCATGTGTGTGTGTGTGTGGGGGGCTACAGCTGAGACATCTGGGGGATTTAATCTGGGGCTCGTTAGAATTCATCTAATTAAATCAACGACATGACAAGACAAGGACCACACCACACTACTCACCCCTGTCCCCAAACACTGACAAACACGCACACACTCTCCCAGCAACCTGACTCACAAAAACACCTTTACACGCACGTACAAAGTCACACGCACGCACACACAGTATGCACACATATACCACATACAGGCTCATACTCAACTATGTTATCTCATTTTATTTCTCTCACACACACAGACATACACATATACAGACGCATAATCAAATGCATTATCCCTATTTATTTCTTTCTCTCTCTTTCATTCTCTCCCTCCCTCTCTGTCTCTCTATCTCACACTCTCACGCACCGCACGCACGCACACACGCACACACGCACACACGCACGCATATGCAGGCGCATACTCAAATACATTATCCTTATTTTTTCTTTCTCTTTCACTCTCTTCCTCTATCTCATTCACTCTCTCTCTCTCTCTCGCTCTCTCCCTCTCCCTCTCCCTCACACACACACACACACACACACACACACACACACACACACACACACACAGAGCAAATAAAACACAGGCTCTGTAATTGACAAGTAGAAGAAATGTTCAGCCTGGCCATTAATCCCTGTAATCAGAGCCCATTAGAGGGGCCCCTTTCTTCCTCAGTAATGGGACTGAGCCTCTGTGTGGCCAATCAAATCCAACCCTTCAGCCAATCAGAGGAGAGCACCAGGAGTGCCCAATAAAGCAGAACTGGGCCACTCGGAGGACCTATCTCCATATTTAAGGTTTGTTATTTTCTCCCTTTTCCCAGAAAAAAAAAAGAAATAAATGGGTGTTTCCGAATCGGAGCTCCACGACGTTTCCCAGAAACGAACAAACGTTCGTTGCGTGAGCCGATCGCTAAAAGGCCCGGAAGGCTGGCGGGGACATAAAAACCACTATTAACGTGTGGAAGGGCGAGGGACGGACCAAACGGGGTCGTCCGCAGAGACGGAGACGGTTCGCCTCGCTCTCTTGACTCCCCGTGACCCCTGACCTTTGACGGTGACGTAGACGCTCTGGCTGATGGAGAGCTGCGGTTGGATGAGCACGCTGCAGACGTAGGCTCCCTCGTCCATGCCCTTCTGCACGTCGCTCAGCTTGAGCGTGCCGTTCTCGTACACCACCTGACGGTGGTTGTCGGGCAGCAGCAGCGCGTCCTTGTACCACTTTATGGAGTAGTAGGGGTAGCCGATCACGCGGCAGGTGATGAAGGTGTTGCGCCCGGCCACCGCCGTGATATTCCGCATCGCCCGGATACTCGGGG